>JAKSZT010031550.1:125718-177827 GCA_026826555.1 Tolypeutes matacus | reverse complement strand
CTTTACCATAGATTATGTCCATATGGGTGATGGCTCAAAGCCTGCTCTTCTCTTACTCTCCTTTGTTAACCTATCTTTCAGACAATGGTTCTCAGAGACTGCTCACTCTCCTCAGTTCAGATCAGTGAGGTCAGTGAGATCAGTGAGTTGTTTTTTTTTTTAAACTTATTTATTTTTTATTGTGGGTAAAAATCAAAATTTTCACAATACATACCAATATTTGTAAAATGATATATAAACATATATGCATATATGTGCATTTGCTTACAAAAATGTTATTTATATATACATAAATATATTTTAAGAGGTGCTTAGATTACCGAAAATATTACACGGAACCCACTGGGATTCCCATGTTGCCCACCTCCCACACCTCCCACCACATTAGCAAGGCTCCAGTGAGTTGTTTTTAAACTCTCCTCCAACTCTCTCTCCTTTGTTTTTTCCTTTCAACTTGTAGAGATTCCTTTAGTATTTCTTGAAGTGCTGGTTTCTTCTTGACATACTCTCTTAATTGCTGTTTATCTGTGAATATTTTGAACTCTCCATCATTTTTGAATGCCAATTTTGCTGGATAGAGAATTCGTGGCTGGAAGTTTTTTCTTTTAGTGTTTTGACTATGTCATACCACTGTCTTCTTTCCTCCATGGTTTCAGCTGAGAAATCAGCCCTTAATCTTATTGTGCTTCCCTTGCATGTGTTGGTTCTCTTTTTTCTTGCTGCCTTGAGAATTTTCTCTTTGTCTTGAGCATTGGACATTTTTACAATTATATGTCTTGGAATTGGCCTGTTGGGATTTATACTATTTGGTGTGCGCTGTGCTTCCTGAATCTGCACATCCATCTCTCTCAATAGAGTTGGGAAGTTTTCAGCCATAATTTCCTTCAACACTCCTTCTGTTCCCTTTCCCTTCTCTTCTCCTTCTGGGATGCCCATAATGCGTATGTTTGCGCGTTTTGTATTATTGGTTAATTCCCTGAGACCATGCTGGATTTTTGTCTATCTGTTCTACAATCTCTTTGATTTCAACTGTATTGTCTTCCATATCACTAATTCCTTCCTCTGCCTGTTCAAATCTGCTGCCCTGTGAGCCCAGCGTCTTTTTCATTTCTTGGCTTGTGCCTTTGTTCATCATCATATCCATTACCTTTTTAGGCGTGTTAGCTATTTCTTCAGTTTGTTCTCCCAGTGTCTTCTTTATATCCTTAATATCTTCCTTCAGTTCTTTAAGTTGGTCCATGATATTTGTTTGGATAGCTTTGATTAGTTGATTAGCAGCCTAATGCTCCTTCATGTCGGCTTATCTGCTCCCCAAAGCTATGGGGCGGTACAGGCAGCCAGATCGATGTCTAAAAATATAAAATGCCCTTCCCTGTCTTCCAACAGAACCCTCCCTTTTTTGGGAAGTGTCCCTTCTTCCTGGCTCCGCAGCGGCCTGGGTCTTATCCCTGGGTGGCTAGGGAAATGAGCTCCGTTCCCCGACCAAAATCCCCCCTCTGGTTCACCGGGTGCTGATTTCCTCGTTTGTTTTGTTCAAACAAGGTCCGAGGGGCTCCAGGCAGCCAGATCCCCAAAAAATAAAACTTTTTCGCCCTGCTCTCGGCTCCATATGGCCGTTTTATTTTATTTTATTTTTCCTTCGTAACCGCGGGGCTCAGCCGTCTGTGTCAAACACCACCGGGAGCCTTAAAACTCACGAATCTACGGTTCCATCCACACAGTTGATCCGCGCAGATATGTCCCAAGCTTCTCACTCCACGCATGCACAGCACAGACCCCTGGGCAGGACCCCGTCCACAATCCGCCTTGCTCTGGGAGCTTGCAGTGTGTGCCCTCCTACACTAACACCATCTTGGCCTCCGAGCCACTAAGTTCTCTCTTTCCCTAGTGTTCTTTTGTTGCTTGTTATTTTTTGCGTGTGTGGTGGTGCTGAAGAAAACATTACCCAATCCAAAATCATGCAGGTCTGATCATGTTTTAGTTTGGCAAAATATTCCAATGCAAAAATTCCAGAAATGGGTTGATTTTTATAAAGGGAATTAGTTAGGGAAATCCTTACAGTTCCTGGGCTCTGAAATGTCAAAATCAAGGCATCATCAGAGATGCTCTTTCACCAAAAGTCAGATGCTGGCAGATCCTAGAAACCTGCCATATGACAAGGCAAAATGGTAGCCAGATCCTGCCTTCTATCCAGACTCACTTTTTCCCCAAGCTCAGCTGTGGGTAACAGGAATATCACTCAACTCTCATCTCTTCAGCTTTGGGCTGCTCCACTGATTCCAGCCTCTGGTTCTCTCTGTCTCTCAGGGTTTCTCAGTATTTCTGGACTGTGGGCAATCCTGGAGTCCTCTCTCACATAGCAGGAGAAAAGGTCACCTCTCATTCTTTGTGTTCAGTGATGTAAGACTCCAGTGAAAGGATTACTACCCACCCTGGGTCCCACAATCTAATCAAGGGCCTTAATTGAAGTGATGTAATAACAAATGATCTAGCCAAAAGATTCTTTGACTGAATCTAATGTAAATGTCCCACATGCAATAGGTTCACATGCTCAAGAACAGGTAAAATAGATTAGCTTAAGAACATAACTTTCTGGGGTCCAAAAAAGACTCAAGCCAAGATATTCCACCCTGGACCCAAAAAATACATGTTATTTCCATATACAAAATACATTCATTCTATTACAATATTTCAGAAGTCTTGAATCATTTCATTAACAATGTTAGGTACAAAATTTCAAAAAAAAAATCAGTTATAGTCATGCCGTCTTTCTTGGAGCAATATTACCTTCTGGCTATAGACCTGTGGAATTGGAAAAAAAAAATCATGTTAGAAACTTCCAATATACAAAGGAGGGATGGTCAGAATAAATGTTTCCAATCCCATGGGAGAAATTGGAAAGACACCAGGGGTCATAGGTCACAAACAGTTCCAAAAACCTTCAGGGCACACTCCATTAGATTTCAGTCTGATAGTCATCTATAAAAGAAAGGTTTCTTCTCCTCAGGTCCTCATGAAGGTCCACTTCTTCAAAAGAGACCCACCCTTTCCAAGGTCTTCCCCAGCAGCCATCTCCAGTCCACCCTCATCAAGCAACTAGGTGGTGGCCAAGCTTTAAGCCTCATCCTCCAAAAACACTGAGGTGATGGCCACAGTATCCCTACCCAATCTGCAGGGCATGTGCTCAAACCTCAGAACAATGGGGTGGCAACCTAACTTTCCCCAACTCCCAGGGAAATGTGCTCCATTCTATCTAAAGCTTGAGGTGGCAGAACTATCCCTGAACAACAGGGCAGAAGTCCCAGTGCCTTCAAATGCCAGGGTAAACGTACCCTTCCCATGCACATCAGCAGGGTCTCTCTCTCTCTTAGCCTTAGAAGATGTCTTAAGTCCAGACCTCAGCTTCCATGGTTTTGCTGGTCAAGTCATTTTTTCTTCTATCTCTCCCTTTTCTGTCCATTTTATTTCTGGCTGGCAGCAAGTTTTGTTCAGATCTTGCAAAAAGCTTTGGCTTGGCCTGCAGTTCACAGGGGTCCCAACCATTAAACAATAGAACTAGGACTTTCCAGAAATCCTTTCAGGATAACTGTATTTCTAATCCTGACTGCAATCAAAGGGCAGGCTGGTTCCAAGTTTAGTTAAATCCTCACATGAGGCATTATCTTTTGGGGGCTTGCTTACTGGAAGCTTGGAATTCCTTAAGCCACGACCTTCTAGTTTCTTTGCACCCAGGAGTTCAGTTCTCAACTTATCTCTTTCCTCTCACATTTTGCTATAAGATGCAAGCAGAAGCCAGACTGTATTTTCCACATTTAGTTTGCAATCTCCTCAACTCAATATCCAAACTTGTCATTTTCAAATACTTCAATCGAACATCAGGAGTCAATTTTGCCAAGTTTGCTGCAACTTCAGAACAAGGATCAATTACCTTTACTCCAGTTTCCTATAATGAGTTCATCATTTCCTTCTAAGGCCTCATCAGAAGTACATTTGGCATCCATATTTGTACCAAGATTCTCTTTTTAAAAATCTAGGCCTTTTCTATCAATCATCTTATAATTCCTTCACAATTTACCTCTTACTCATTTATAAAATGGTTTCAATATTTTTGTATCTGTAAGCAGCACACACTCCACTCTCACTCATGTCCCATGATCTTTGGCCTTATTACGGGAATGTGCTATCCTCTTCAGTACTGGCATAACTATTTCAGGGGATGCTTCAGAAAACTTGAAACATGATATAAAGAAAGCGTAAGAATGGCCTCTCAAAATCTCAGCTACAGCCAACTAGTTTGGCTATGCCAACACAGAAGAAAGAGATGGGAAAAAATCTGAATGGTATTTTTTCTTTTCTGAAGTTACTAGAAAATAACTTAGTGGATTTTTTTTTTTCTGGAAGATTGCTAGCTGCTATCTTCTTGTGTGGATAAGATGTATGCATTCTTGGTAATTATTCTAAAAGTGAAAAGCTTTTTTTTCATATTGGATCACAGAATTCCTTTAAGGTAGATCCACAATTAAAACAATAACAATTTTCTGACATTATAGAGTCATTGGAGAAAATGAACAACTATATCAGCTAGTAAATAAGTGTACCATGAAGACAGTCATTTGACTTTAGTGTACATTTTCTTGGATCTAGAAGTCACCTTTCATCTGATATACCCTTTCCTCTCCTCCCAAGTATAAAAATAATTATAGTTATAGAATCAATTATATGATAGGACCTTTAATAACAGTTTCCATGCTAGAATGTAAGCTCTATAATGTCATGTTTATCAAAGAAACAGGAAAGGTGTATTACTTATCTAGTAGGCAGTCAATAAATAATAAGTAATGGCTTAATGAGTGAAAGTCTAATTTGTTACACCAACTTTATTTGGTTTTACATCTTTATCATTTCTCATTCAGCCTTAGTTTTATGTGTAGATAAATTTTGTAATTTATGCTTTTCTTCTTTTTATAATGGTAGTTATATATTTAAAAATAATTAATGCTATTTAATATAAACTGTATGTTCAATGTCTGCAGGCTTACGTGATATTTTAATGTGTAAACTTATAATTTTTGTTTGTTTGTTTCTTTATAATATTTTTATTATTAATAAAACTAATCATTTAGTTATCAGGCCCTGACACTCTTTATTAGTCAAGGGAGTGACAATTCATGACCTTTCTATGAGAAGTATGAAATTTGATAAACTTCTAATTTTAAAAGTAAAACATTCAAGACAGTAATATGCAAATCATACAAAATTATTTACAAAAATGAATTTAATCCATCCTTCACCAGAGTTCCCCAGTGAGCCTCCCTAGAGGAAATCATTATTTTCTGTTTCCTAGGATTCTTCAAGTATAATCTTTGCAAATACAAGCATATTTACATACTGTGTATGCATGTGTATTTCTCTTTGTGTTGACTACTCTGCATTTTACTATGTAAGATCTTGATTATTTTTCCATACTAGTCCACAAAAATCTAACATATGCACAGTTATTTTCTTTCATAAAGATGAACTAAATCTAATGTAGCCAGTTCTTTTCAGGTTGTTTCCCATTTTTTCTATGACAAATCATACTGCAATAAATATAGGTATTTTTTAATATGTGCAAATAGGAGGGATTCCAAGAAATGAAATCATTGGTTTAATCTGTACATGCATTTAAAATGTTGATGTTCATAGTTAAATGCCAAAATGACATTCTTGAGGTTGTACCAAATATACTCTTGCCCACAGTTTGTGAGAAAGTTTGTTCATATTCTCAACATCTATTATTAGATTAATATTGGGCAATCTGATTAGTTATAGAAATTTTATTTCATTTGTATACCTAAATTGAAATTCTTTAAATATAACTTAATGTGAACACTTTTTACATTTTAAAATTATTTGTATTTCTTCATTTTTTAATTGCTGAATAATGTTTTTATATCTTTTCTTTGATTATTGAGTTTTTCCATACTGATTTTTACAAGTTAGTGAAGTACAAAGTTAATATTCCTTTTATCCTTACATATATAATTGCTACTTTAACATCTTGTGATTATTTTGACATTTTTATTCTATAGGGTTTTTTCCCATAGTAGAATTTTTCTATATTTATATAGTCAGATCACTCAGTATATTTTATACTTGCTTAGGAAGTCTTTTCTGAGTTTATACATTTCAAAATATTCTTTCACATTTTTAGCATTTAATTTAAGCAATTTTTGCTTTTATATTTCATATTTTAAAATTTTGACCCCGTTGGAAAATTGTTTTGAAATAAGAAGTTTAACAGAGAATGAATTTTTACTGTTTTCCTTGACAGCTGTTTTTTTTAATGGTTTTCTATTATTATTAACTTTTCACCATTTCTGAAACCCAATGTTAATGCAATCTACATACTCACATATTTTTGGATTGATTTCAGTATTCCAACCTGTTTCATTGATCTTTTTATTTATGTGTCATTTAAAATATGATATATGGTCAAAAAACATTTGCAGCTCATTTCTTGACAGGAAGTGGCATTGGTGGAAGACAATGTCAAGAGCAAGCACTCCTCTAGTCTATATAGCCTCGGCTTATCCACGGCTTAAGCCATCTAAAAGCTGCATAACGTTAATACAGCGGTATTCTCCAAGGTGGCTGGATTATTGGTGAATATTTTTTCTTCTTTTTAAGTTCTTGTATTTTCCAAATTTTCTACCATGAGAATGTGCTCTGATTTGTCCAGTGCGAAGAAAACATAGAGCTCAGTTACCATAAAGAAGATGATTTTCAGGTCTATATTCAATGGCTCTGGTGTACTAGGTGATAGCTATATCAAATCTTTCCTTGGAGAACTCTTCATTTCCCTTCATTTTCATTAGTTCTCCTTGCTCTATGCAGTCAGCACAATTTTGGGTTTTAAATTCTTCAAGCAAATTGCAGTTTTCCGTTACAACTTTAGTTATGTGATACTTGTATTCAGTAAAGAAAATACTTAACATAGGCCAACAATTGTCAATATCTCCTAATTTGGGCAGAATTGCTAAGTCGCCTGTATATTTTACCCAATTCAAAGCCTCTTCCATTGCCAAGATTTTGTTTTCTATTTTATAACTAATACTTAATAAGCCTCCAATAAAGAATGAATCATTCACAACTTTCTTTGCCAAATATACAATATCTTCCATCAGCTCAAGATGTTTTTTGACCATTGCCTCTCACTAGGTCTAGAATTGCAGATAGTGTATGCTGTTTGAAAGTGAATCTGTGTGCTTTCAAGATCAGATGAAAAAGGTAGACAAGTTGGCTAATCTCCTGTGAGAACTGAGGTGCCTATGTGGAACCTTGACAGGGTGGAAGGTTATCCCCTTTGCATGGGGAACCTCAGAGAGCCATGAGGGAAACCAGGGTGTTTCCGCTCTGTTTCATGAGTGTTGAATGTTAGACACCCAAGGAGAATCATCCTAAAACCTTGCCGCAAAAGAAGTTGAATCAACAATAGAAATTCAGAAGCCAGATAGCCTCAGGAAGGAAAGGTCAAGAGCAGGGTTATGGATCCATCCTTGTACCTTCTTCCTGAAGGTCTAGCTTGTGGTTCAACACTTAAGTTTTCACTAGAGTCAGGTCACGAGCATGTCATTGTGAATCCTTTGTTCCTTGTTAATCAGCAGTATTTATTGGATGCCTATTAAATGTATGAAGCTTTATGCCACACTGAAAAAATAAATAAGTAAAATAAAATATGATATAATTGCATTTGTTCTATAATGCTACTTATTATTTGATAAGCCTAATATTTCCTCACTATTACCCTCTCTTAGAATTATGCTGACTCCTGCCTATTTGTGTTTCACATCAAATTTAAAATATGGGGATGCAAATTTGGCTCAAGTGATTGAGCTCTTGCCTACCACATGGGAGGCCCCAGGTTTGGTTCCTGGTGCCTCCTGGAGAAGCCAAGCAAGATGGCAAGCTAGCACAATGGCCTGGTGTGGTGAAATGACACAAAAAGATGTCACAACAAGGAGACACAAAGAGAAATAACAATGAGAGGCACAACAAAGCAGGGAGCAGAGGTGGCTCAAATGATTGAACACCTCTCTCTGACATGGGACATCCCAGGTTTGGTCCCCAGTGCCTCCTAAAGAGAAGACAAGCAGACACAGAAAGCACACTGTGAATGGACATGGAGAGCAGACAGCAAGCACAAACAATGAGGGGAGGGGGTAAATAAATCTTTAAAATAATACATAAGTCTAGGCACAAAACAAATTTCAATTAGTACTTTCAATGAAAATCATTTAGCAAAAGTTTATAGTTTTAGGGAATTGGGATTACCTATTCATTATCATGATGCCTTTTTTTTCAATTAATGAAATCCTCTTTTATACTCTTAATAGTGCTTTAGTGTGAATATTCTTACTGTTCTGATTTTGTGATAATCAGGGTAAGCTAAACATTTGCTATATTAGAAACCATGCATGTGTCTCCAGACCTAATTTTTCTCCCTAAGTCTAGTTTTTAGAATGTTGGTGATAAACCAAGCCTGATTTATTATGTGACCATCCTGTATGGGAAAGGACTGTAACTTTGGGTGTCTTTGGTCTATATCTAACTTAAGAGATATAGCAGGGGGTTGGGCAGCTGGGCTCAGGTTGGGTGTTTGTCTCCCTTATGGAGGGAAATGGGTTTGATCCCTGGGTCCTCCTGGTAAAAAGAAAAAAAGAAAAATATAGAATGCATGTGGGCCACCAGGCCCCATGTGCAGGTGAGCTGTCAGGGTCTGTGCACAGGTGCATTGCCAGGCCCCTCAAGTGGGTGAGCCACAAGCAGGTGAACTGCCAGGTCCCATGTGTGGGTGAGTTGCCAGGGCCTGCGAGTGGGTGAGCCAACAGGCCCCTGGTGAGCCAACAGGCCCCGGGAGTGGGTAAACCTCCGGGCCTCAGGTGAGCCACCAGGTCCCTTGCATGGGTGAGCCACCAGGCCCCACAAGTGGGTGAGCTGCCAGGCCCCAGGTGAGCTGCCAGGCCCCATGTGCAGGTGAGCAGCCAGGCCCCACAAGCCACACAGCAAGATGATGATGTAACAGGAGAGTGACACAAGGCAGAGCCAAGATGAGACACACTGAAAACCAGGAACTAAGGTGGTGCAGGTGGTAGGATTTCTCTCTCCCACATCAGAGATCTTGGGCAGCAAATCCCAGTGAAGATAGGAGGAGAAGAATAAGAGCAGAGGGCAGGAAATGCACACAGAGGGTTGCCCAGTGAATGGACACAGAAACAGCAAAAACAGGGGGAGGGGTGGTAAAAATGGATAAAAGTAAATAAATAAACCCTTAAAAATATGTATAGGGGAGGAAGACATGGACTATAGTTAGTAGTAATACTTTGATGATGCCCTTTCATGATTTGTTAACAGATGTTTCACAACACTGTGGGGTGTTTGGGGGTGGGTAATGTGTGGGAGCCCTGCATGATGTTATGCATGTTTGTTTTGTAAGTTCACGTTGTTTACTGCACACTTATAGTTTATGTATATTCATGTATGAATCATATACTTTAATGAATTGTTTAAAAATAGTGCTTTATATTTTCTTCATATAGATTTAGCATTTTTCTTGGTAAATTTAGTGTTTTGGATTTTGTTACTGCTTTTGCTATTGTAAATTGGATCTGACCTACAAATATTATATTTTCCAAAGGTCTGTTGTGGGAAGGTAAGGAATCTATGTGTTCAATTTTTTAAATAAGATATCAATTACACTGTAAAAAAATCATGACTTTAATTGGACATTTTTGTGAATTTTGCACATAGGTATATCAGTATAAACCTGATACAGATTGATTCATCCCCTGAAAATATCCCTGTGCCCTTTGTGTTTTTTTTTTAATTTTTTTGTTTATTTTTATTTATATATATATATATATATATATTTAAAGGTGCTTAGATTACCTAGATATTACACATAAATTACAGGGATTCCCATGTTCCCCACCTCCCACACCTCCCACAACATCCCACACAAACATCCTTTATCAGTGTGGCACATCACCCGTAATGGATATACACATCCTGGGGCCTTGCCACCAAGCATAGACCACAGTTCACATCGTAGACCACACTCTCTCCCACACAGTTCTGCATGGTATATGCTGATGTAAAATGGTCTACATCTGTCACCACAACGCCACTCAGGACATCCCCCAAGTCCCAAAAAAGCCCCTGTTATTCAACTGCCCTTCCTCTCCCTGCCTCAAAAGCATCCAGTGGCCACTGGCTCCACCTAACTGTTATAATTTCTTCCATTGCTTGAATCACAATATGTCTACAACAGAATACCATTAAGTCCACTCTAGTCCATAGCTCTTCCTCCAATCCTGAGGGGACTGGGATGGTGACACCCATTCCACCTCCAAGTGAGAGATGGCTCATATCCTATGGATATGGTGGATGGGATGATCCTGCCTGCAGCTGCAGGCCCTCTCCATTCCCTGAGATGGCCATTGCCCACCATCGTCTCCTTGCCAGGTGACTTGGATAGGTCCATTGATCTGTAGGGTAGGATTTGCAGCTCCACCGAGATTCCAGGCACAGCTGGCATATAGGTAGGCCAGAGACTTCAGTCTCTGGAAGTATACCTAAAAACTCCAGCATCACATATAGGTTTGAATAGAAGGGACTGTTGGACCATGTGCAGAGAGGTCTTATTTGAGTACAACTCTGTCACTCTCAGGAGCACAGATTCCAAAGTAGAGCCCACCAATAAGGAATCAATCTCTGGGGCTATCCCCCCTTATATAGGACCTTGGTGTCCCCAGAGCCCTCAGGAGCCCCTCTGTGTGGGGTGATATCCACATTGCTGTTCTATAAGATCCTATCGAGGTATGCGTAAACGTTATCTCTGGGATGACCTCCCGACTCTCTTTGAAGTCTCTTAGCCACATGAACTCATTTGTCTTTACCTTTCCCCCTTTTATTGAAGATCATTTTCCAATCATGTTGCCAGTTGGCACTTGGTATTAATCCCTCTTTGCCAGAGAGGCTCATCCCCGGGTGTCATGTGCCATGTTGGGGGGAAGGTAATGCAATCATATGGTGAGTTTGGCTTAGAGAGAGGCCACATTTGAGCAACAAGGAAGCTATTAGGTGGCAACCCTTAGGCACCCCATAACACTAGGCTAATTTGTTGTCATCCACTCCCCCTATTTCCAGGCCCTTGTTAATCTTGACTGGTATCTGTCCCTATGATTTTACCTTTTATTAAAATATCATATAAATGGAATTTGTTACTCCTTTAAGCTGGTTCTTTTCACTTTGCATAATGCACTTGAAATTTGTTCATGTTTTTGTGTGTATCAGTAGTTCATTCCTTTTTATTGTTGAGTAGTACTCCAATTTATGGATGTATTAGAGTTTGCTTATCCATTATACTTTTGAGAGATATTTAGGTTGTTTCCATAGTGTGAAATTTTCTTAAAAGGCACTGGATATTTCTCTTAAGTGATAATTGATTCCATAGAGACAAAAAGCATACATTTTATTATTCCCACCAATATGATTTTCTCTTCTAGGTCCAAAACCTTCAGTAGGTCTACCAGGATGCATAAACAGTTTGGGGATATGTTATTGTGGGACATAGAACAAATATTACTGAGGAGACAGGTAGCAGTTATATGCAGAACACATGCAGACATATTAAAATTAAATAGGAGACATTATACATATTTTCATAGTTTGTACAGGAAGACATAAAGGTGAAATTTTATAGCTATAACTATTGATGAGAATGCTTGAGGTTGAGATGGTTCTTACTTTTCTGACAAGTACAAAGTATAAGTTCTTCTGAGCTGAAAGGAAAATTTGTGTAATGTGGATTATGGAATTTTGGTGGAAATTGTAAGATGTACTGAGAAGAATGTGTAGAAGAGTGACTAGCTAGAAAAGCCAAAAAATTTGCTTTAAAATCCTTGAAATGCTAGGTTACACTGGAGCTTATAACTGTTGTAGTTGCCTTATAGTGTATGATTGTACGATTTTCTTCAGCATTGCCTTACAATTAGGAAATTGGAGAAAAGTCAATGTTAAAATTTATGGGTTCAATACTTCAGTTAGTGTAGTGTTACACAGAAACACAAAAAGGTTTAATTTGACTTGAATTGTAAGGATTGCTATTTATTCATGCTCTTTGAGATCCAAATAATTGCAAAAGTTATGCTAATTTGCTCTCTTTTAACTTATAAATCTTTGTGAAAATAAAAATAGTCAATGCATTAGTCAATATCAGCTGCACTTTTGCTGCTGTATCAAATGAGTCCTGAAATCTCTGTGGTTTAACATGTACAATTTTATTTTTTTTCTGGCACAATCCAGTGTGGATTAAAGTACCATACAGGGCATTTGCATCTCATGTGTTCGCTCAGTAATCCAGGTTGCTTCCTCTTAGTGTCACCTTCATAATGCATTTTCCAGGCTTCCTGCAGTAGGGAAAAAGAAAGCTGGATACTAGCAAACGGGCTCCTAAATGTTTCAGCTTATATCACTTTTGCAAGCTACTCACATGTCCATTCTTAAACACAAGGGGGATGAACATATGTTTGGAGCACATGTCTATTTGGTCATTAGTAAATGGGTTGGACATATTGAGAAAAAATGATCACTTATTTGGAATGAATACTATGTGGAGCATAATTTATATATGTATGGAACATATATATATGTGTGTGTGTGTTTGTGTGTGTGTGTGTGTGTGTGTGTAATCAATAAGATCAGGCAGAGCTGTGAAATAATTTGGGTTACTACACTGCTTTCAAAAATAGAAGGGAGGGTAGTTTAGCTGAGAGGCAAGATGGCATCAGTTTAGGAGGGCACTCGCTGATTATCTCCCTGAGGATGGTGGATTGTGGACAGGGTTCTGCCTAGGCGTCTGTGCTGTGGGTGCACAGAGTGAGAAGCTTGAGACATCTATCTGCAGGCAGATCAATGGGGTGGACTGATCAGTAGAGATTCATTAGTTTTAAACCTGCTTGTGATGGTTAACACAGATGACTGAGCCACACCCTTAGGGAAAAATGATGGTTTGAGCTGCGACTCTCGCTCGGCAACCCGGTAACAGGTCCCAGTGAGAGGGAGCGTTCTCTGAGAGTGGGAGGGCTCTGGCAAAGGGGTAAGAGAGCTTTCCTCTCTGTGGATTTGGCTGCATGGAACCCCTTGCAGCCTGGGTGAACAAAATAGCTGGATTGAATCAACACCCGGTAGAGGGAGGGGTAAGTCTGCTGAGGAAGTTGATTTACACAGCTGTGCAAGGATAAGCCCCAAACCCTGCCAAGCCGGGGAGAGGGAGCATTCTCCGAGAGAGGGAGGGTTATAAAGAAAGCAGAGAGGAGATTCTTTACCATTAATTTGGATGCCTGGACCCCCTCATAGCTTCAGGGAGCAGATAAGCAGGCTTGAAGCAGTGCCAGGCTGAGGGGAGAGGTGAATCTACTGAGGAAACCTGATTTACCCAGCAGCCCAATGATGCTGAGGCTCGGCTCCAGAAGGGGCTGAGTCAGCCATTTTTAGCCTTCTGCACTGACTAGCATCAGAGCTTTAGCTCCCCTGGGGAGGCAAGGAAGTGGGAAGTGCTTTATTAGTTGCCACAAGCCTAGTTAGGGTCCTTCAGTGAAGGGGGTGGTCTAGAAGAGGACTTATTTTGGGTCTGGTATTTCACCAAAGAAAGAGAAAAAAAGGAAGACAGTCACTTTGAAAAATGAATTCTTCTTTGTAATTTAGTTTAATAGCTAAAATATGCTTCAAAACCTGCAGATAGATCCCTGCAGGGAAATTGATTGATAAACACAAGCAGCCTGAGAGGTTCCACAAGGACCCTAGAAGGAACACTGTTCCTCCTTAGCTTTGTTTGACTGCTTGCCATTGTGGTTTATTTGTTGTCTCTTGCTTTTCTTTCCTCTTTCTTCCCCCCTTTCTTTTCTTTTTCATTTTTTTTAAATTGGGTGCTGCTAGCTTGTCTCTTTGCTGTGCTTCTTCTTCAGTGATTTCCCATTCTCTGTCTATATTGATTTTGTACCCCAAGGTATCTCTTATCCTTCCTTCATCTTTCTGCCTTCTGCCATCTGTTGTGGTTCTTATAGACCACGTTTTTTCATTTGTCCACAACTTAATGGTGTCAATTTCTATTCTATCTATTTTGTTTTCTTCTTTTTTTAATTAATATTAACTTTTTCCTCCCAGCACTTTCTTTACTCTTTCTTGCCCTCTGCATCATTCTAGCCTTTTAAATCATTATATATATGTTCCTCTTTTTGGTTTCCCAGTCCATTGTAGATACTCCACTTTTTTTCATATTACTCTACACTGCATACATGAGTTGAATATTCATTTCACTAAGTCTTATTTGGCCTCTCTCCTAACTTTTATCAATATTACTATTATCCTTCTTCCTTTCTCACATCTTTCGATCCCTCAGGCCCTAATCTTTTGCCTTCAAGGGAACATAGAATGAAGCAAGGAAATAAAATAAGAAGAAAAAGCATCAAAGATAAAACTTAACACACACACAGAACCACCAGCTAAATAAAACTCTAGAGGAGAGAGAGAAGCTAATCAACTGAATAAATCCATCAAGATAAAATGATGACTAGAAGGCAACAAAAAATTACAAACCACACAGAAAAAAAAGGAAGATATGGTCCAGTCCAATGAACAAAATAAAAACCAGGAAGAGATGCAGAACATCAAACAACTAATCAAAGCTTTCCAAACAAATATCATGGACCAATTTAATGAAGTGAAGGAAGAGATTGAGGATATAAAGAAGACACTAGGAGAACATACTGAAGAAATTTTAAACATACGCAAAAAGCTAACAGATATGATGGTGAACAATGGCAAAATCCAAGAAATCAGAAAGATGCAGGATTCACATAACAGCAGATTTGAACAGGCAGAAGAAAGAATTAGTGATGTGGAAGACAATTCATCTGAAATCAAACAGATAGTAGAACAGATAGATAAAAAGATAGAAAAAATCCAGCAGGGACTCAGGGATTTAACCAATAACACAAAATGCACAAACATACCCATTATGGGCATCCCAGAAGGAGAGGAAAAGGGAAAGGGAACAGAAGGAGTGTTGAAGGAAATAATGGCTGAAAACTTCCCCCAAAAAAAGAGATGGATGTGCAGATACAGGAAGCATAGCTCATCCCAAACAGTATAAATCCCAAGAGACCAACTCCAAGACATATACTTGTCAAAATGTCCAATGCTCAAGACAAAGAGAAAATTCTCAAGGCAGCAAGAGAAAAGAGAACCATCACATACAAGGGAAGTGCAATAAGATTAAGTGCTGATTTCTCAGCTGAATCCATGGAGGCGAGAAGAGAGTGGTATGACATAGTCAAAGTCTAAAAGACTAAAAGAAAAAAAAACTTCAAGCCATGAATTCTATATTCAGCAAAACTGGCATTCAAAAATGATGGAGAGTTCAAAATATTCAGAGATAAACAGAAATTAAGAGACTATGTCAAGAAGAAACCTGCACTTCAAGAAATACTAAAGGAATTTCTTCAAGTTAAAAGGAAAAACAAGAGAGAGAGAGTTGGAGGAGAGTTTAAAAACAACTAAAAAGACAAAAACAGAAACAAAACAACATATGACATACATTAACACAAAGAATATATAGCTAAAGTAAGAAATTTGTTATGAGCAATAACACTGAATGTTAATGATTTAAATTCACCACTCAAGAGACACAGATTGGCAGAACGGATTAGGAAATATGATCCATCTATATGCTGTCTACAAGAAACCCACCTTTGACCCAGGGATTCAAGGAAGCTGAAAGTGAATGGCTGGAAAACAATTTTACAAGCTAACAATAGCCAAAAAAGGGCAGGAATATCTATTCTAATATCAGAAAAAATAGAGTTTATATGCAAAACTTTTGTAAGAGGCAAAGATAGACACTATATATTAATAAAAGGGTACTCTCTCAAGAAGAAAATAAAATCATAAACATTTATGTATCTAATCAGGGTGACTCAAAATACATGAGGCAAACTCTGGAAAAGCTAAGTGGAGAAATAAATGCCTCTACAATTATAGCAGAGGACTTTAATACACCATTATCATCATTAGACAGAACATCTAGACAGAGAATCAATAAAGAAACAAAGGCTATCAACAATACATTAGAGGACCTGGACTTAATAGACATATACAGAACACTACATACAAATACAGCAGGATTTACATTCTTCTCAAGTGCACATGGATCATACTCCAAGATAGACCACAAGCTAGGCCACAGAACAAATCTCAATGAATTCAGAAAGATTGAGATTATACAAACTAATTTCGCTGACCACAATGGAATGAACTTGGAAATTACTAAGGGCCAGAGAAACAAGTTAGGCACAAGGATATAGAAGTTAAACAACACACTCTTAGACAAACAGTGGGTCAAAGAGGAAATCTCAAAACAAATCAGTAACTACCTTGAAACTAATGAAAATGAAAACACAATATATCAAAACCTATGGGATGCAGCAAAAGCAGTCCTGAGAGTGAAGTTCATAGCCATAAATACATATATTAAAAAAGAAGAAAGAGCTAAAATTGAAGACCTAACTGCACACTTGGAGGAATTGGAAAAACAACACAAACTAAACCTGAAGGAAGTAGAAAGAAGGAAATAACAAAGATTAGAGCAGAAATAAATGAAATAGAGGAAAAGAAAGCACTAGAAACAATAAAAACAAAAACAAAAGCTGGTTCTTCAAGAAGATCAATAAAATTGACAAACCCTTAGTCAGACTAACAAAGAAAAAGAGAGAACAGATGCAAATACACAAAATAAGGAATGAGCAAGGATATCAATAAGGATATCACTACTGATCCCACAGAAATGAAAAGTAACATAAGAGGATACTTTGAAAAATTATTTGCCAACAAGAATGATAATTTAGAGGAAATGGACAAGTTTCTAGGAATTCACAAACAGCCTACATTGATGAAAGAAGAAGTTGATGAACTCAACAGTCCAATTACAAGTAAAGAGATAGATTCAGTCATCAAAAACTTCCAAGTAAGAAGTGTCCAGGACCAGATAGCTTCACAACTGAATTCTACCAAACATTCTGGAAAGAGCTAACACCAATTCTGCTTAAGGTCTTCCAAAAAATAGAAGTAGAAGGAATATTACCTAACTCATTCTACAATGCCAACATTATCCTAATACCAAAACCAAACAAAGATACCACAAGAAAGGAAAATTACAGACCAATTTCTCTATTAACCTAGATGCTAAAATCCTCAACAAAATACTTGCTAATCACATTCAACAATATATCAAAAGGATTATACACCATTACCAAGTGGGTTTCATCCTGGGTATGCAAGGATGGTTCAACATAAGAAAATCAAACAATGTAATACACCACATAAACCGATTGAAAGAAAAAAAATCACATGATCATCTCTATAGATGCAGAAAACCATTCATCAAAAAACAGCACTCTTTCCTGATAAAAACACTGCAAAATATAGGAATAGAAGGAAACTTTCTGAATATGATAAAGGGTATATATGAAAAATGCAAAGTTAACATCATCTTCAATGGTGAAATCCTAAAAGCCTTTCCTCAGAGATCAGGAACAAGACAATGATGCCCACTATCACCACTCCTATTTAACATTGTCTTAGAAGTACTTGCTCAAGCACTTAGGCAGAAAAAGGATATAAAAGGCATCCAGATTGGAAAAGAAGTAAAAATTTCATTAGTTGCAGATGACATGGTCCTACACATAGAAAGCACTGAGAAACCTACAACAAAGCTTTTAGAACTTATAATGAAATTCAGTAGTGCTGCAGGTTATAAGATCAATGCTCAAAATTCAGTAGCATTTCTGTACACCAATAATGAGCAATCTGAGGAGGAAATTTTAAAAATACTATTTACAATAGTAATGAAAACAATCAAATACCTAGGAATAAATTTAACTAAAGATGTAAAGGACTTATATACAGAACACTACACAACACTGTTAAAGGAAATCAAAGACTTAAATAAATGGAAAAATATTCCCTGTTCATGGATAGGAAGACTAAACATCATCAAGATGTCTATCCTACCAAACTAATATACAGATTTAATGCAATCCCAATAAAAATCAACACTGTATTTTTTAAGGAACTGGAAAAACTAACCACAAAATATATTTGGAAAGGTAAGAGGCCTCAAATTGCCAAAGGCATATTGAAAAAGAAAAATGATGAAGTTGAAGGTATCACATTACCTGTCTTTAAAACATACTACAAAGCTACAGTGATCAAAACTGTGTGGTATTGGCACAAGGATAGACCTACTGATCAGTGGACCGAATTGAGAGTTCTGATATAGATCCTCCCATATACAGTCATCTGATATTTGACAAGGTCACCAAACCCACTCAGTTGGGAGAGAGTGGTCTCTAACAAGTGGTGCTTGGAGTACTGGATATCCATATCCAAAAGAATGAGAGAAGAATACCATCTCACACCTTATACAAAACTCAACTCAAGATCGATCAAAGATCTACATATAAGAACCAAAACCACAAAGACCTTGGAAGATAATGTAGGGAAGCATCTGCAGGACCTTGTAATAGGAAATGGTTTCATGAACTTAACAGTCAAAGCACGAGTAGCAAGAGAAAAAATAGATAAATGGAATCTCCTCAAAATTAAAAACTTCTGCACCTCAAAGGATGTTATTAAGTAAATAAAAAGGCAGCCTACCCAATGGGAGAAAATATTTGGCAACCATTTATCTGATAGGAGCCTAATATCCTGCATCTATAAAGAAATCCTACACTTCAACAATAAAAAGACAAACAACCCATTTAAAAAATGGAAAGTGACCTGAAAAGACACTTCTCCAAGGAAGAAATACAAATGGCTAAAACCACATGAAAAAAATGCTTAACATCGCTAGCTATTAGGGAAATGCAAATCAAAATCACAATGAGATACCATCTTACACCCATCAGAATGGCAGCTATTAAAAAAACAGCAGAATATACGTGTTGGAGAGGATGTGGAGGAATGGGAACCCTCATTCACTGCTGGTGGGATTGCAGAATGGTCTAGCCACTCTAGAGGACAGTTTGGTGATTCCTCAGAAAACTAAGAATTGATCTTTCATATGATCCAGTGATTCCACTGTTGGGTATATACCCTGAAGAATTGAAAGCAAAGACACGATCAGATATATGCACACCAATATTCATAGCGGAATTGTTCACAATTGCCAAAAGTTGGAATCAGCCCTGGTGCCCATCAATAGATGAATGGATAAGCAAAATGTAGTAATTTAATATGATCCAGTGATTCCACTGCTGGGTATATACCCAGAAGAACTGAAAGCAAAGACACGAACAGATATATGCACACCAATATTCATAGCGGCATTGTTCACAATTGCCAAAAGTTGGATTCAGCCCCGGTGCCCATCAACAGATGAATGGATAAGCAAAATGTGGTACATACCTACAATGGAATATTACTCAGCTCTTAGAAGGAATAAAGTGCTAACACATGAAATAAAATGGATGAATCTTGAAGACCTTATGTTGAATGAAGCAAGCCAGACTTTGAGGGATGAACAGTATATGACCTCACTGATCTAAATTGAGGAAAATGAGCAGTCTCTGAGAACCATTGTCTGAAAGATAGGTTAACAAAGGAGAAAAAGAAAAGGGTAGGTTGTGAGCCATCACCCATATGGACATATTCTATGGTAAAGTGATAGAGTATAGTTGCATATTGAAGGATAGGACAAGTGGCTAGTGATATTACTGGGTTTTTTTGGTGCAGGGTTATCAGGTGTGTAGATTAGGAAGGGCAGGTCAGAATACCAAGGGCATGTAACTATGAATCTTGTCATCCTATGAGTCAAGACAGGGAAGTGTCATATGCCCCAGGGGGATGGGGAAGAATGGACAGAAAAGATCAAATGGGGTAATTAGTGGTCATGGGAAATGTTTTTCATTACTTTACAGTAATGGACACAGGACATGGTAAATATCATCAAAAATTATTAAACTGCACCGTCTAAATTGTCAACTATGCTGTAAACCATTGACAATGTTATTAGCTATGTTTCACTATCTGTATAACAGTTATAAAAATGTTACCATCCGCACACACAAAAAAGGTTTTAATATGGGTTGGTGAAGGGGGAGGGAGGTTGGGTATGTGGGAATCTCTAACTTAGCTGTGACCTAAACTTCTTTGAAAATTAAATGATAATTTGTGAGACACTGGGGAATGAGAGGGGAAAGGTGTCATGGTACACACTGGACATCCAATAATGCAGTGATAAAAGGAAAAAAAATAATTGAAAAAAAATTTTTTGCTTTTTCCCATTTTTTAAAATGTCCCAATCTGTTAATTATATTTTATTTTTAGTTTTTTTTTCCTGAGTTTCCTTGTATTTTATCTCTTCCATTTAAGCTTATCGTTATTATTTTATTTTCCTATTAATTGTATTTTGTTATTATATGGGCTTCATCTTCAAGGAAGGTTAAATCACAGAAGGGTTACAATGGTGGCTGCAGAAGACCATTGGTGCGAGGTGTCTGGGATGGGGGATTCATGGGAGTAAGTTCATATGAATATACGTGAAAGATACATAAAATTGTTCAAATGATCAATGGATGGGTTATGGTCATGGCGGGTAGACAATCACTCAATAAATGAGGGAATACTGAATTCCCAGCCTAGAGAGTTCTGCCACATTCTCCAAGGGAACATCAACAGTCCCCTGAGTGCAGTGGCAGCATCCGGCAAAAGAGGATGACCCACTGATGGGTTTTTGTTATTGATGACTAGCATTTTGAGTCTTGCTCTTTTAATTGAAACTTGGCCTACTGTTATGGGGGGCCTAAGTGTTGTCACCTGAGAGCCTCCTTGTTGCTCAAATGTGGCCTCTCTCTAAGACAAACTCAGCATATGAATGCATTACCTTCCCCCCAATGTGGGACATGACTCCGGGGATGAGCCTCCCTGGCAAGGAGAGATTAATACCAAGAGCCACCTGGCAACATGATTGGAAAAAGACCTTGAATAAAGGGGGAAAAGATAATGACAAATGAGTTCATGTGGCTAAGAGACTTCAAAGAGAGTCTGAAGGTCATCCCAGAGGTAACACTTATGCACACCTCAGTAGGATCTCTTAGAACACCAAAGTGTATATCATCACACACAGAGGGGCTCCTGAGGGCTCTGGAGACACCCAGGTCCTATATAAGGGGGGATAGCCCCAGAGATTAACATCTTATTAGTGGGCTTTACTTTGGAATGTGTGCTCCTGAGAGTGACAGAGTTGGACTCAAATAAGTCCTCCCTGCACATGGTCTATCAGTTCCTTCTATTCAAGCCTATATGTGATGCTAGAGTTTGTATGTGTACTTCCAGAGACTGGAGCCTCTGGCCTGTGTATGTGCCAGGTGTGTCTGGAATCTTGGTCGAACTGCAACTCCTACTCTACAGGTCAATGGACTCACCCAAGTCACCTGGTGAGGAGACGATTATGGACAACGGCCATCCCAGGGAATGGAGAGAGCCTGCAGCTTCAGGCAGAATAATCCTACCCACCAAATCCATGGGATATAAGCCCACTCTCACTTGGAGGTGGAGTGGACATCACCATTCCAGTCCCCTCAGGATTGGGGGAAGAGCTATGGACTAGAGTGGACTTAGTGGTATTCTGTTGTAGACATATTGTGATTCAAGCAATAGAAGAAATTATAACAGTGCGGTGGAGTCAGTGGCCACTAGATGCTTTCAGGGCAGGGAGGGGAAGGGCAGTTGTAATACAGGGGTTTTTTCAGGACTTGGAGTTTGCCCTGAGTAACATTGCGGCGATGGATATAGGCCATTTTATATCAGAATATACCGTGCAGTACTGTGTGGGAGAGAGTGTGGTCTACGATGTGAACTGTGGTCTATGCTTAGTGGCAAATCCCCAGGATGTGTATATCCATTGCAGGTATTGTGCCACACTAATGAAAGATGTGTATGTGGGATGTTGTGGGAGGTGTGGGAAGTGGGGAACATAGGAATCCCTGTGGTTTTTGTGTGGCATTTGTGTAATCTAAACATCTTTGAAAATATATATATATTAAATAACATTTATGTAAGCAAATGCACATATATGCATATATATTTATATATCATTTTACAAATATTGGTTTGTATTGTGAAAAATTTGATTTTTACCCACAATAAAAAAAATAGAAGGGAAATCACTCAGATATTGGCAGAGCATCTGCCTTGGTCCTAATCTGGGTCCTCTTCTTTTATCTGGATTCTTTCTCATAGAAGAGCAATGTAAGTGACTGCATCTCAAGTAGTAGACTTGGTCTACAATTTTCTCTTCCAAATTGAATGTGCAGACTTTCTGCCTTGATTACACAGATATCATAAGCTCTGTCTTTTGTTCTAGCTATTTTCTTCCTATTTTCTAAAGCTCAGATCCATCCAATAAAGTGTATTTTGGAGACAAAGTGCTGTGTGGATGTTTCTGATAGAAAAAAAATTCCACATGTATATTTTATCTGGGAATATCATGTGCAAGTTTGCTCTATGTCTGTAGCTGGAAGTATATAATATCCATCCAAGGCTTAATGCAGGAAAAACAATTTATTCTTGGCATATCCCAAGTTAGAATGCAAATGTCCTCTGTGGGTTGTGCAACACAACAGCATCAATTTTGGGAAGACACGTGCCGTAATACACTACTCTCATTCCTCCAAACACATTAATTTCTGCTTGATGCTGATATTCCACAACATTAAGGCAACCCTGAGTTCAGCAGCTGGATTTACATCTATATATTTTCAACAAAACTGTTAGCCATAAACCTCTTTATATATTTTAATTGCTTGCACTATGGCTTATATATGATATACATGAAGATTTGCAGATAATTTCTCCATGCATATATAATGAAAAGAATTTTCAAAACTGAAAATTTTACATCAATTAGCAATGTCTTATTGATCAATAATTTGTGCATGCACAGAAATTTCTAATTGGAAGGAACTTAGTTACCTTTTAATTAAATATTGATATTTTATGAAAGGGGAACAATTTAAGATTTCACATAGCAAGGGGATAAATATATTTATAACAACATATACTGACTGCATGGCAATTAACTTTTGAATTACCCATGCTTGGTAATAAAATATGATTTTTTTCTTTCTCTAGTCTATTTACATGATTTGTTATATGATATCATGCTTTGACTCCAGAGATTCCTCATTGCATTTTTCACCTCTGCATTTCTAAGTGTGTAGATTAAAGGGTTTAACATGGGTTTTATCAAAGAATAGAACATAGCCACCACTTTATCAATGGGGGAGGTGGTCATGGGCTGAAGGTACATGAATGTACAGGGCATGAAGGGTTAGGCAACCACTGTAATATGTGAGGTGCAGGTGGAGAAAGCCTTCCTCCATCCTCAGAGCTGTGAGATTTCAGGGAACAAAAGATGAGGACATAGGAGGTAATATGAATACAAAAACTGAGCAAACACATGAACCCACTGTTGGTGGCAACAAAAGGTATAATAATGCTAGTACCTATGCAGACTAGCTTCAGCAGAGGGTAAAAATCACAGAAGAAATGGTCAATATTGTTGAGGCCACAAAAGGGCAACCACACAATGAAAAGGACTTGAATCAGAGCATGAAGAAGCTCCCAGCCTAGGACAGAGCCACCAAGATGACACACAACCACCAATTCATTTTTATCATGTAGTGCAGGGGCCTGCAAATGGCCATACAGTGGTCATAGGCCATCACTGAGAGCAAGATAATCTAAGCTCCACTAATGATATGCCAAGAGCTGAGTCATGCATCCAATGAAGGAGATAGAATTCTTCTTAGCAAGTAAGTCAAATATCATTTTGCCAGGCCTGAGCTGCTGGCAATTGTTACTATGATGAGTAGGTTGCCTGCCATTGTGAGAAAGTACATGATTTTAAACACACAAAAAATGAGGAGTTTCTGAACATCTGGGTTCTGTGTCAGGCCTAGGAGGATGAATTCTGTCATATTATTCACTTGCTGCATGATCCAGTTTTGCATTTGGATAATTGATCTATCTGCAAATAAAATAGGGATTCTGGTTTTGGTTGACTAATTTTGATCAAGACAATATACCTCTCAGGTAATTTGTTTCTTTTAAGTTTGATGATAACCCAAGAAGATGATCCATAGACTTAAAGTATAGAAGTATTTTTAATCATATACACTGTTGAATACATAGCTCACTTTTACTTACATGCCCCCACACACAAGCATTGTTTATGACTGTTTTCATGCAAAACACATTTCCTGCAATCATACAAGGCTAGAGAATCTCCTATTTATGCCACAGGGCTTTTTTCACAAATAGAAAGAAGAAAATAAAGGACAAACAAAGGACTGGATTCATGAACATCTGCATCCCTTTGGTTCTTCTCCAGTCATTCGGACTGACAAGGCTAAGCTGCAGAGGTTCTTAGCCTTTTTAGATTTAACTTGTTTCAGAATGACTATCAAACTTCAGATGAGTTCAATTTAAAATTAGAGATAGTGTAGTCACATTCAAAACTCAAGTAAAATGGGTGAATACTTCAGGCAGCAGAAAAATATATGTGAAGCTCATGCATCATTGAAACAGAATTGCATAAGAATATTGTAGATTCCTTATCCAACAACTCTCAAAGAGTGATACCTTGATGCCATACAATAGTCCACAAATTTATTTGTAACTTTAGAATTGTTTGGGAGAACTTTGGTCATAAGAAACTTCACGGGTCTTTCACAATTCAAATTAAGGAATATTTTGAAAAATTCTCTGGATGTGTGCAGAAAAGTGATATTTTAATGAGAACATAAAACACCATAATTTATTGGTCTGATCATGATTGGGTTATTTAGGATAGACATAATTTACTTGTCCTATATGGGGCTTCGTCTCATTGAACTTAAACTCTTTCATATATAATGTAGGAAATTAATGAAGAGCATAGAGGAATTGAAGAACATAATTATTGTTTATGTCAAAGTTTGTATCATAAATGTAAAAATATAGTTTTCCACAAATTACCATGATTATTAAAAGATCCAAAAAGAGAAAATCACAAATCCTAATTCTTATGTTTGAAATAATTCCTTGTTATAATATTAAGAGAAAAGTAAGTGAACAATGAATGAATATAAATGAAATAAGTACTTACCAAAAGATGCTTGGAAAAACAATGAACTCTTTTGGGAAAAATATCTATGGATAAACTCACATATCAGGCAATAGAAAAATATAAGATGGACAAATAAATTCAAAACCTATTGACATTTAAAGATACTGTTAAAATTTTTGAATATTAATAAGCTAAATTAAAATCATGTAAGTCAAATTCAAAATGGTCATTCATATAAACAATATTTTTAAAATTATTATGTATAATTCAGGTGGGTAATAAAATTTATTCAGCTACTGATAAGTATTTACTAAAACAATGTAAGTTTAGCCTATATATAGGTCAGTAGGATAAAAATTAATAAGGAAACATAGAACTGTATCAAAATAACAGTAAATCTAATGCAAAACATGGAATATAGTTAATAATATAAGATTAATGTTTCATCATTGTAGCAAATGTACCACAGTAATGCAAGCTGTTCATATTATGAAATGTTCATATTGGAATTTTGTTTTTGAGAAAATACAAATGATTTTTCTGTA
This sequence comes from Tolypeutes matacus, assembly GCA_026826555.1. NCBI lineage: Eukaryota > Metazoa > Chordata > Mammalia > Cingulata > Chlamyphoridae > Tolypeutes > Tolypeutes matacus. The sequence continues at coordinate 152,075 of JAKSZT010031550.1, read as the reverse complement.
AGTGTACAATTTTTCTAAATAAAAACAAAATAGAAAACCCTAAACCCAGGTAAGTCTATTCTTGATATCAACACCACCTAAAAGGAAATAAAAGCAGAAAAGTATAGTATGTATTAAAAACTTAAAGCAACAATCTGTTGAAAAACAGAAAACAGAAACAAATTGTAACTGCTCTCTGGATGGAAAAGATATGTTATGCAAATATGCAGTGATATAAAACACAGCACAAAACTGATGGATTGAACGACAGAAAGACAGGTAACAAACTTGAAACATGTTTGCAACAGTTGAGAGAAAACTAACTATAGAAATGACATTTGCAAATAAAGAAAATGTCTATGTACACTATTATAAAGAAGAAGCAAAAATGAAGAAAAGGTGATTCTCATGAAAAAGTTACGCATCTGAACTACCCTCCATTTCATAAGCTCTCAAAGAAATGCAATTTAAATTGCAAAATATTTTTTACTGGTAAATTAACAAAGATGTACAAGACCTCTATTATCCAGTGCTGGTGAGTGTGATTTAGTATTAAATAGTCTCAAAATAAACATGACTTTATATAAAAGGACTTTGAAATTGGTTATGTACCTTGGTACGGTACTCCTTAATCTTAGGAATCTAGACTAAACAATAAATATTGGCCAAACTTATGCATACATATTGTATTTCACGATATTTTCTCATAATTTTGAAAATGTAAAGACATTCATAATGTCTACAAAGATGATCAGTCAAATGCATTATGATTTATAGTTATAAAATTTCAGATGTACAAAGAGATATCTACAAAAAATGATATTATGTGGAGATTTTAAGATAATAGTGAGTGGAAAACTGCAAATATAAAATGGCATTTATAATTGCAATTGCCTAAAGTAACATATAATAGAAATGATTCTAAAAAGACACTAAAGACTAATAATGCTTATTTGAATTATCAAATATGGGCAAATTTCATGTTTCATTTTTTATTTTTAATAATTTTTTTACTTTTTAAAAGATACTTAGATTACATAAATGTTACCCCCCAAAATAGGAATTTTCCTATACCCTGTTCCCCACACCTGCCACACCCTCCCACATAAACATGCTTCATTAGTGTGGCACATTCATTGCAACTGATAAACACATCCTGGAACTTTGCCACTGAGCATGGACCATTATTCACATTGTAGTCAACACTCTCTCTCACACAGTTCTGCATGTTATGTGATGAAATAAATAGCCTATATCTGTCATTGCATGTCATTCAGGACAATTCCCAAGTCCTGAAAAAGCCCCTGTACTACAACTGTTTTTCCCTCTCCCTGCCCGCAGAGCCTCCAGTAGCCACTGGTTCCACAACAAAGTTGTAATTTCTTTCATTACAAGAATCACAATATGTCTATAGTAAAATACCAGTAAGTCCACTCTAGTCCATCCTGGTGTGGGGGAGGGGAGCCCTTCCCAACAGCCAGGAAGTTGTTTTAGCATCTTCATGTCTCTGACCCTCACCCTTCTGGGAGTTGGTAAGCAGTGTCTTGGTTTGCTGTGCCCCAAGGCAGGTCCCTATAACAGGCTGTGGCTTTTTCTTTGTTGTTTTAGTGAGAGCTAGGAATTATATGTCTAATCCATTGGCTATGTTCCAACAATTCCCTCATCCTTTTTCAAAAAAATCAGCTTTGTGATCCCAGGTTTTTTATAAAGAAAATATATTGCCTATATTATCAGTAAAATTAATTTTATAAAAGTTTTTCAATTGTCTGGCTCCATAATAACTCATTTGACTGCTTTTGTGAATATATGAAGCTGGCCATATTCATAAAGATATATGATATTAATATATATATTTAAATCCAACTTAACTGTAAACTGAAGACCCTAGTGTCACCTTGAGAGAAAAAAATAACAATAAAGTAGCCACAATAAAGTACCTTACTTTCTGATACATTAAGACAAGTTAGAGGCTCATTCCTTGACATCTTATCTGTAGAAAACACTTTGCAAGGAGCTTGCAATCAGTGACCAATCACCAACTGCTGCTTTGCAAGTTGATCCATTTTACCTTAATTATACTAATTCGTTGTTTACTCTTGTGGCTTTAGCATCGGTGACCTTGCTTGGGGAGAAATCCATTTAGGCAGGTTAAATATATCCTTTATTACAGTAGTTTGAAAGTGACCTTGGAATCTAGGACATAAAAGTCACAGAGTGTTTTAGTGTTGGGAGTATGGATCCATAAGCTAATCAGAGCCTATTATACAGCGCTAATAATACCCATCTCAAAGAATTAAAAAGAGATCTAAGCATGTGAAATAATCTAGATCAATGCAAAACTGCTATTCCACTATTGATGCACAGGGGATAGACACAAGCAGAGATATTTGCTGGTTAATATTAAAAATCAGAATCATTTCCAAGAGCAATAGCTTTGGAATACAAGACTAATTTCTGGAGTCTCTCTCTTCTACTTACTAACTATGAGAATTTGAGCAAGCATCTCAGCCCCATTATGCTTCATTTCCTACCCACCAAAGATGATGATAAGATACCAATTGAAAAGGACATCCTAGGGTTATATAAGATAATGCATGCCTGTACTTAGATTGCTGCCTGATATAGAGTAAAGGCTGATTGTTTACTATTTTCATGTTCTGTATAGGAAATGACAGCTCAAGGTGCTACTGAGCAGTTTTATTGCAATAATTGTATCAAATTATTTAGGTAGCTTGCTTTATTTTTCTCTATACTTGGTAGTACTCAGGAAGAATGCTGACATTAGGAAGGAAGAAATGCAAAGTTGTATTGTATTCAGTACTGATCAATGATTCATAATAATTCAAAAATCTTCTGAGTATTCAGTGTCTCCACTAAAATAGTTGACAGTGATGTTGAGATTCCCTGAAAAGGTTATAGGAGTTAAAGGAAACATAAAAACTATGTAAATTAACAGTAAAAATCACTTTCTATGTATTAGTAACTCTGATTTTATGAGAAATATAATTCTCATACAATCCCATGGTGGTGATATTATTAGTTCCATTTTGTATACAAGAAATTAATCATTAACTCTGAGAATGACTTGGATAAGAGCTAAATGCTAATATTTAGTAAAGCTTGGTTTTAAATCAAGACTGATCTGATTTTTAAGTTTGAGGTCTAATCAATTGTTATTGTACATCAGTATTCATGGATGCTATCTTGTGTCTCATTCACTTGATGTTATGGGAGAGAAATCCTGACTCAAAGTAGCTCTTGGTACTACTATCAGGGGCAGATAGGGAGTATTCAGGAAAGAGAAGATGGAGAAATTGGAATACCTTGTAACTTACTTTCCTACCTCTTGAAAAATCTAGAGGAATTGCCTAAGCTCCATCCATATAGCTTTATTTCTGGGAATTTCTTAGAGTCTACAGGGTGGAAGGAAAGTGTAAGTAGAAGTACAGATTTAGGAACAGGGACCTCCTCTACATGAATGGCATATGGTAAGATTCTAGAAAACTATACACATATCTAAATTTACCAGTGCTGTTATAACAATATCTTACAATTAGTTGCTTAACAAAAAGGATTTGCTGGAAGTCTATAATCAGGATATCAGCAAGATCATACTCTCTCTAGGAGTTGGTAGCATTAAGCCCTCAGTCACATGGTTATGCCATTGGTAACTTCCTGTGACTTTCTCTGACTCTGACATCTATGATAGTTCCCATATTTCCTCACTTCATAAGGCCTCCAGCCATGTCCTCACTGAGTTTTGTCATACCTAAATTGTATCTTCAAAGATTCTATTCACAAATGAGTCCACACCCTAAATTTTTCGAAGATACTATTTACAAATGGATTTTTTCAGCCAAGATCATGGATTAAGACAAAGAAAATGTCTTTTCTGAGGTACATGATTCAATCCCCAACACCAATAAAAACTTGAATCTGGATCTGATTTCCAATTCTTCCACCTACTAATTATATGATTCTATGCATGTGCTTTAACTTATCTAGCTTGTAAATAATTCTTAGAAAAAAATTAGGTAATTGGAATGTGTACTAATAGATAGCAATTGAAATCATCCAGTGAGTGTATTTATGCATAGAAAATATTTGAAAATATTTTGGAAATTGAATTGAAAGGAAAGTTTTGACAAGATATATATCCACTCCAATTTTACTGTTGATTATCATTTATTGAATCCTGAACAATCTGCTTGATCTTGTACTTCGCTGTGCTTCAGTTTCTTCTTTGGCAAAATAAAAGTTGCAAAATATAGGACTGTTAAAATGATCTAATAAATCAATAAAAGGGGATAGATTATTGAGTCTGAATATGTTTTGGTATAGGAGATATCATATTTTAATATCAATGGGCATAAACTTATACAGGTGGAAGGAGGAGAGAGAGCTATAGGATAGAAGTAGGGTAATCAATAGAAGCATGTTGGGTGAGGCAGATGATGTTAATTGTTCACAGATTTTTTTTTTATAAGACTGTTTTCTTTTGATATAAATGATCATCAATTAGAGGGAAAGTTGAGTTCATTCCCAATCTAAAGGTGTGAGTGTGGATTAAACCTGGATTAGACTAAACACATTTTGGTAATGCAATTCTCCTTTCCAGTTATGATGTAAGGATAGGCAATTGATAAAATTCTAGACAATATAAAAAGAGAGAAAAACTTTTGGACGTGTTCTGGAAGATGCTCCTGTGTTCTTAAAAAAAGAGTCATGAGGAAAATTTTTCTTTTCTGAAAAACGTCCTCTGAAAGTGATTCTGGAATTTTCACCCATTAGTGATCACGGGCTATAGAAATTCAAGTTTTTAAAGTGACCCATCAAAAAACTCATGCCATTTCAAAGTCAATCAATTGCTTTGTACTGTATTATATTTGAAACTGCTTTTATTACTGAATAAAATATTTAAGAAATTGCCTTCTCCTTGTGTCTTAGGGTTGTGGCCTTGCTTCAGCTATGCAAGGAAAGGCTTTGGGCCCCTTCATGCATGTGTGCATGCATGGGGCATGAAGTGCTCCTGATTCTGCTTTAGGCTGTGGGAGTAGAAGCAGGAGCCATTGGTCAGATGGGCAGCACCTTCCCAGTCACCTTCAAGGCCAAGGAGAATAAGAACATCACCATGGTGAAGGGCATCTGGCTTTCAGAAAATGTGATTGTTGGAATGAAGGAGGCCTCTCCATATGGTTCAAAGCATCAGCAGTATTCTAGTGGTTATGATGCCACAATTTGTGAAGAATAATTGAAAGGAAGAGTAGCTGCAGAGCTGGCAAAAGAGAAAGCCAAAAAAGAAATTGAAAATAAAAAATGACTAAAGCAAAGCACTGGACCAAGAGAGGGCTGCTCCAGTAAGCAGCTAGCCAGAGCTATTCTTTGAGAGAATATCAAGTGAGAAGGAATGATCTAGGGCAAAGCACCTGGCTAAGCAGCTGCAAGAGAAAGACCAAGTGATAAAGAAGGAGGATGCATTCTACAAAGAGCTGCTGGCTAGACTGGTAGAAAGGAACTCAGATTTCTATGAAGTCACCATTAAGCAATATCAGCCAGCTGCTGAAGAGGTGGAAGCAAAGTTTAAACAGTGTAAACTTCATCCTGTCTGTGCTGATCTGCTGGCCAAAATTCTCCAGTGTTACTGCCAGAACACCGAGCAAACCCTTGGCTGCTCCACTCTGGCTAATCAGCATATGCATTGTGTCAATCATGCTAAACAGAGCATGCTTGAGAAAGGAGGATAAAATCAGCTTTTAAGACAAGTAAAACTCTATCAACATTAAGTCCAGAGATGGAACATCCCCCCCAACCCCCAGTAAGAAAATAACTTGTTTAAAGAGAACATTAGAGAGAAGCACCAAAGAACAGATTCAACAGAAGCCTATCACAGTTTGATAAGCAACAATTTAAAAGCAAAGGCCCAGGGTAGGGATCAGTCATCAAAGGACACTCTTCAGTATTATTAAAACCCATTTATGATGCTTAAAAGAGAAGCTCAGACCTCTCCACCTTTTTGTACTTTCCATTCAACTTCTTCTGATCATAAGTCTTTCCCTTCTAACCAAGCTCTATCCTTTTGTGAACCTTCACTCTAAGAAGCTGGCAGTAGCTTAAGTTAATTAGAGAAGAAAGAGAGGGCAAAAAATATCATTCAGGGTACCAGTGCTGGGTGGAATTGCATAGGCTGTGGCATGTAGGTTTTCTCTTTTTCTGTACTCTTTTGATTATATAAGAGCTATTTTCTTTTTAACTTATGATGATCATGCAAGCAAGAAGACAAAAAGAGAAAATGGACCTCTTTTACTGGAATAATGTTTATGATTATACATGAATAAGGCATTTTTTATCAACCAAAAGGCAACCTTGGTTTATACAACCTCTTCATTATCATGGATACTGACATTTATACTTCACTCAATATCAATAATAAATATATTTTCTGACCAAAAAAAAAAAAAAAAAGAAAGAAATCAATGCCCAAACCTCAGTGCTTCTAATTCCTCCCTGCATTATCCAACAGAGCCAATACTGTCTCACTGGTGGGGGAAAATGACATTACTGAAATTTTAAAGGACCTTCTATCTGTGGACATCATCACTCCACCATCTCTACCTATCATAGCCCAGTGTGGGCAGTGAAAATGGCAAGCAGATCATGACAGCCTTCTAGTGCTTGAATGCAGAAGTGCATTCTTGTGGCCATGGTCACAGACATTAGGGAATTTGTACATTGGTGTCAGCATATTTATCTTGGTATCCTCCAGTAACCCCTATATCATGTGACTCAAAAAGCAGTTACTTTCAACTGATGCACAGAGGAGTAACAGGACATACAAAAGGTAAAATTGACTGTTTCAGCCACCTTGCTAAGAGAAAACTTAGAGCCTGTATCTCCAGTCGAGCTATAGATTTCTGCCATCCATGCTGACTGGACTCTGTCAGAAAAATGAAGTAAAAAATTCAAGGAAACCTAGGTTCTTAGAACAAGAAGGTCCCAGACATACCCAAGCATTACCCCACACTTGATAACAACTTATGACACACTATTGGGCCTTGATAGAACAGAAAAGATTACCAAGAGCTCCAAGGTATCCCTTAGGGCAGATATCCCTATGATGTTCTGGGTCCTGGGTAATCAGAATACTGAACTATGCAGTGTCCAACAGCACAGTATCATCAAATGGAAGTGTAAAGTCCAGAATCATGATTTCTGGCCCCTGAGGAGCAACATGATTGTATGAGCAGGTGATGGAGGTCACCATTGATCAAAATTCTGTTGCAAACCCAGATGACAGCCCCTCCCCCCCTGCATTGGCATCTTGGGAACACCAACTCAAGGATGCCCTGCTAGAATCTCAGCACTGGTTCACTGATGAATTGGCCAAACTGAAACCATCCCATGTCCATTGGGCAGCATCTGCTGTTTTCCTTGGCTCAGGCAGGTTATATACCTCCACTGGCACCAGCAAAAGGTGCCCAGTGGGCTGAAATGTGAGTAGTTCTTTTAGCTCTGGAAACTGTGGATGCAAGAACCCCCATTGTAAATGACCTATGTGCTGTTTTCAAAGGCTTAGCAATCTGGTCAGGTACATGGAAGGAATGTGGCTGGAAAAGAAATGAATCCCTGGTGTAGAGAAGAGACTTTTGGAAACAATTGGCAATGTGGAGGGGAACCATTTTTGTTACCCCTTTTGATGCACATGGCAAGGTCTTATTTAATTTGAATATCATTAGAAAGATTTAAATGATTAAGGAAGCACTGAACTTCTTTTCACCCCCAATGAAGCTGGAGAGCCTCCTGGGAGAAAGGCAGAGGATGAGCCCCATCCAGAAGATGAGGACTATGATGGCCATGAAATAGCTGAACTTCCATGGCTACTTCTGCTTCTGAGTGGATCCACCACTGAAATGGACATGGAAATTCTGATACCGTGAAATTATTAGCCAAAAATAATGGAGTACTTTTTGCATTAAAACAGATCCAAGCAGCCATTTACAAATGTGAGCAATGTCAACTATAAACCAGAGACAAAAGGGTATTTAGGAACTATTTGAGATGGGCCACACTAGACTGGTCATAACATGTGAACTATTTCAGCCCTCTCTCTCCATCCCAGGCTATGTCCTATGCCTTGGAAAATGTAGACACCTTTTCAGGTTATGGCCTGGACTTTCTAGTTCATGGACACAGTGCATATATGTGATACCTTGGAATAGTGGCTCTCCCACCGCTTTGGTTATGCAAATGATATCTCCTCTGAAAAAGGACCTCACATTACTTCAAAATATACTAGATGATGGGCTTATGTTCACAGAATTAGATGGACTTTCCACATCACCCAGCACCCATAGGCAGTTGGCATCATGGAGAACTTTAATGGCTTCCAAATAAAGGTGCTTTAGCATCTACATCTTGACAACTTCCTTATTCTGTGGACCCTCCTCCTTACTTGGGCCTTCTCCAAACTGAACTCAGCAGTTACCCCAGAAGGGAAACAGAGCCTTACCTGGTTTCCTAACACAGGGATGGGAGGAAGATGGGAAAGGCATCCAGGTTTCCTGCTCATCTAATATTATGTCCAGTAAGACAAGGATAGTACCTGAAAGGGGAACCAAGGACACAGCATGTGGAACTCTCCTTTTCAAGCACTGTAAGAGGATCATACCACTTTTTACCCCATTACACCATCAACATGATTCTCAGGATGGTGAGGGTCTAAGGAAGCCAGTAGGTAGGGTGGCATGACACTTAGAAGTGCTTAACATACTTAGTTTGACAACCTACAATGAAGGGGGTTGGAACATGGGGCCTGAAACACACATAGTTATTGCTTTGCTGGAGGTAATTGCCAATGAACACATGAACTACTATCAGTCAGCCAGCTTGAATGACATTGCTGAGTTCATACAAAAAGCCTTTCAGTCTCAGCAAAAATCATTAGACTCTCTAGCCAAAATAGTGCTTGATAATGGCATTGCCTTAGACCTCCTCCTAGCACACCAAGGAGTCATATGTGTTATTCCTAATACCTCCTGCTATATGTGGGTTAATAACTCAAGTCAGGTGGAATAGGAGGTAAATAAAATCCAACACCAAACCAACTGGGTTGCAAAGCATACAAAAACATTCTATGTGGAACTTTTTCAGATGAACTGTGGCTGGAGGAGGACATGGATTCAACCATTAGTCCAGAAAGGTCTGCTCACCCTGCTTAGAGTAGGTGAAGGTCTCTGTATTAGTCAAGTTCTCTAGGAAACCAGAACAGAGAGGAGATATCTGTAAATGGTATGAGATTTTAGAAAATTGTCTTACATGACCATTGGGATGAAAAAATCTGAATTCTGGAGGGCAAACTACAAACCAGGGGCTCTGATGAAGGTCCTTGATGAATTCACAGGAGAAGCTGTCTGACTGAAATAGAGATGGGAATTCTCTCTTAATGATGAAATAACTCCCCCTTTTAAGGCTTACAAATGATTGGATGAGTCCTCACTCTTTGCTGACAGAAATATCCTTAGTTGATTATAGACGTAAACAGCCATCTGTGCAATCAACTCACTGATGCTTAAAATCCATGAAATACCCTTGTATTACAATTAGCCGAATTCTTGCTTGGGCAAACAACTGAGCACCATTACCTGGCTGAATTTACACATTAGCCTAGCCATCACAGTTCACCCTTTGTCAACTTGGCAACAATACACATACTTAAAACATACTTAGACTCTAAATAAAACAACAACAGATATATATATATATTTCTGCCTAACAATATTCAAATGTCCTGCATACAACCAGAAACACACTAATTCCCTCCAGAATAGGGTGCAAGTCTTTGGGTAATATTTACCCTTAAACTTGACATTCTTAAATACTATGTTAAGAAATTCATACAAGTTATGTCATATGATAAGGTAAAATGATAGGGAAGAAAACAAAGATACTCATTTTATGCACATATACAAATACACTCATAACAAAACAAGAAAGAAATATTCATGACCATTACAGTCCTCATTTCTGTAACTGGTTACATAGAGTTTGAATTTACCACTGCCTTCTTCCAATACCCATTCCATGCTCCCTTTACCCTCAGCAAGCAGCTCAGCTGGCCATGGTTCTTTATCTGGTAGGATGACCCAAACTTTCATTCCTGAACATTCTGAGTCATTGTTAGCCCTGCTTTGATTGGGTTGTTGCAATTTTCCATTGAATTTAATCACAGGACATGACAATACTAAGAGATGCCCTAGAAGATCTCTTGTATTCCAGGCAAACTCTTCTTTACCCCCATTGCATAGGTGCAGTCCTATTTCCCTTGATAGTCAGGACCAATCACTCCAGCCAGTACAGTTCTCCCTTCTTTGCCTGTTCATTCAGAGACATGAGGAGCCCAAAGTGGCCAGGAGCAGTCTTAACTTCCATTTCAATTGAATCATTGTTGTTTGTCCTAGTGGAAGCACTCCTTTTAGAACTAAGTCCGGTAGAACAGCAGAGCTAAAGGTTGCAGATACAGGAAGCAAAAATATTCCCAATTGAATACTAGGGGTAAAAGTGAGAGGTGAAACTCCATTTCCAACCCTTGATTCCTGGACCCATGAATTCTGGCTATGGGAGAAAGAACACCATAATGTGGACACTGATTTAGAGCATACACAGCCTCCTGGAGAATATTTCCACAGCCCTACTGGGAAAATATTGAGCCCTACTCAATTATGGCACCTAGTTGGTGCCATAATTGAGTCTTCAAAAGGCCATTCCACTGTTCTATCAACCCAGCTGCTTTTGGATGATGGAGAAGATGGAAGATCCAGTGAATTCCATAAGTATATGACAATTACTGCATATCATTTTCTGTTAAGTTTTTTCCTTGATCAGAAGCAATGCTGTGTGGAATATCATGATACTGGAAAATGGATTATGTAAATCCACAGATGGTAGCTGTAGCAGAAGCATTGCATGCAGGGAAAGCAAACCCATATCTGGAGTATGTGTCAATTCCAGTTAGAAAAATTGCTGCCCCTTTCATGGTATAAGTGGTCCAATGTAATCGACCTGCCACCAGGTAGCAGGCTGATCACCTCGGTGAATGGTGCCACATCGGGGGTTGAGTGTGGGTTTCTGCTGCTGACAAATTGGCTACTCAACAGTGACTGTAGCCCATTCAGCCTTGGTAAGGGGAAGCCCATGTTGCTGAGGCCATGCATAATCTCCATTCCCACAATCATGGCCACTCTGTTCATGAGTCCATTGGGCAATGATAGGAGTGGCTGGGGGAAAAGACTGACTGTTATCCACAGAATGGATCATCTTATGCATCTGATTATTAAATCTTCCTCTGTGGAAGTCAACTGTCTGGTGAGCATTCATATGGGACACAAATATCTTCATGTTTTTTACCCACTCAGAATGGTCGACTCACATACCTCTTTCCCAGACCTCTTTTACACCAATTTTCCAATCATGTGCCTTCTAAGTCCCTGACAATCCAGCCAAACCATTAGTGATATTCCATGAGTCAGGGTACAAATGCACCTCTGGCCATTTCTCCTTCCAAGCAAAATGAACAACCAGGTGCGCTGCTCAAAGTTCCACCCAGTGAGAGGATTTCTCCTCACCACTGTCTTTCAGGGACATTCTAGAAAGGAGCTGCAGTGCTACAGTTGTCCACTTTCAGATGGTACCTGCAAATCATGCAAAACCTTCTGTAAACCAGAACTGAGTTTTCTCTTCCTCAGTCAACTGATTGTAAGGAACTCCCCAAGAGGCCATAACTGTGGGCTGGGGAAGTAAAGGTAATGTGGCAGGAGTGGTGGCCATGGACATTTAGGCAACTTCCTCATGTAACTTACTTTTGCATTCAAGATGTGCTCAAGCCTTATCTCATATATAGCACTTCCATTCTATGATCACACAGATCGTGATAGGCAACACAGGTCTCATAGTAACTTGATGGCCAATGGTCAAATGTTTGGTCTCTACTAATACTTAGTAGCAGGCTAAAAGCCTTTCCAAAAAAGAGAGTACTTATCTGCAGAAGATGGCAGGGATTTTCTCAAAAATCTTAAGGGTCTGCATTGTGACTCCACTATAGCCTACCAAAGACTTCAGATGGCATCACTATTTTGCACTGACACTTCCAGTACCAGAGGATATGCTGGATCATACAGCCAAAGTGGCAGTGCAGTTTGCACAACAGCCTGGACCGTCACAGAGCCTTGTCTTGTTCCAGTCCCCACTCAAAACTAAAAGCTTTGCTGGTCACTTGGTAAATGGGCTGGAGTAGTACTACCAAATCATAAATATGTTGTCAAATGTTGTGCCTCTTTTTTGGTCATAAAAGAGGCGAGACTCATCAGCTTATTCTTCATTTTAGAAAGGATATCTCATGCTACACACACTGGACACCTAGAAGTTTCACCGAGGTGGAAGCTCCATGTATTTTTTAATTAATTAATTAATTTATTTATATTTATTTATTTTTTGAGGTGCTGAGGCTGATGATTAAACCCAAGACTTAATAAGTGGGAAGCCAGCATTCAACCACTGAGCCACATCAGCTCCCCTGTGTTTGTTTTTTCATTTGTTTGCTTGTTGTTTGTTTTTGTTATTAGGAGGCACTGGGAACTGATCCCAGGACCTCCCATGTGGGCAGCAGTCACTCAACTGCATAAGCCATATCCGCTCCCAGGTCCATGTATTTTTTTTTTTATTTCTCTCCCATCCTCTAATATGCAAATGCCTTATCAATAAGTCTAGATTAGTTGCTGCTCCTTGCTCCAATCAATATGATATCATCCACTTAATGGGCCAGTTTGATGTCTTGTGGAAGAGAGACATGACCAAGTCCATTGTGGACAATATTATGACATAGGGCTAGAGAGTTGATATACCCCTGAGGTCAGACAGTGAATGTAAATTGCTTGCCTTTCCAGCTGAAAGCAAACTCTTTCTGGTGGTCTTTACTAATAGTATTTGAGGAAAAACCACTTGCCAGATCAATAGCTGCATACCAGGTATAGGGTATGTGTTGATTTGCTCAAGCAATGATACCACATTTGGAACTACAGATGCATGGATTCACCACATGGTTAAGTTTAAAATAGTCCACTGTCAACTTTTAAGATCCATGTTTTCTGTACAGGCCAAATAGGACCATTTAATGGGGATATGGTGTGAATCACCACCTCTGCATCCTTCAAGTCCTTGACAGTGACACTGATTTCCTACAATCGATCCAAGAATCCAGTATTGCTTTTGATTTACCATTTTTCTAGGTAGGGGCAGTTCTAATGGCTTCCACTTGGCCTTTTCTACCATAATAGCCCTCACCCCACAAGTCAGGGAACCAATGTGTAGATTCTACCAGTTGCTGAGTATGCCTTTTACAATTATGCATTCCTGACCTGGGGGTCCACTGGACCCACTGTGAGATGGACATGAGCTAAACTCTATCAATCATCTGACCTTCATAAGCCCCTACTCTGACTGGTAGACCACTGTGACATTTTGGGTATCCTGGAGTTAATGTCATTTCTGAGCCAGTGTCTAATAATCCCCATAATGTCTGATCATTTCCTCCTCCCCAGTGCACAGTTACCATGGTAAAAAAGGCCATGGGAGTCTTTGGGGAAGTCTGGGAGGAAGATTAACAGTACAAATTTTTGGCAGTGTAAGAGGGTCCTTTCTCAAAGGGACCTGGCCTCCCCATCATTGAAAGGCCTCTGAGCCTGTAAACTGTCTCAATTCTGGAAATTGGTTAAGGGGCCATCGCTCTCAGTTTCTATAACTCAGTTAAACTTTTGTTCAGTTGACCTAGAACATTTCTGTTTATACAGATCAAGTAGGAATTTAGTAGACTGCTCATCTATTTTACTACTAGGTACCCATGATCTATTAGCCAATGCCAAAGGTCTCTACATCTCAAACTATTTTGATTGCTGTTTTGAATCTACTGTTCATTGTAGTAGCCATGCCCACCATTCTTTGGTAATTAAGTTGCCACTTGGCTTCTGCCAACCTGGGATCCAATCATACCCAAAGTGTTTAAGGATCCCAGTTCATTGACAGCAGTTCCCCGGGTAACACAGAGAAGAGCAACTACAGAGCTCTTCAAGAAGATGGAGTTAGTCTCACAAAATTTTTCATCAAAGTCCTTGTGAAAGTCCTTTGGACATTCCTGCATTGGATGAGCAGGTCATACGTGGTAGTTATAACATTCTGATCTTTCTAAGTCATTAGGTCTTCTCATCTATGATATACCAGGGCAGTCCTGGTATCTCATCCTCAGACAATGTAAGCCATCTTTTTGTCCATGTTCAGTCAGCCACTCAAACAAACTCTAAAAGCTCCTTCTAACCCTTTGAACTACACTGAATCCAGAATCTTTCCTTACTGGGCCCATATCAATAAATTCAAGGTGATCCCACCTTATATTTCTTCCATCATTATCCCATATCCTTAATATCCATTCCCATGTATATTCCCCTGATTTCTGTCTATATAAATTGGAAAACTCATGCAGTTCTTCTGAAGTATTGCACATTTCCTCATGAGTCTCACATTGTACCTCACCATTGGGTAATTTGTTGCAACTTTGATTTAGTTATAATTCTGGAAGAAAAGAAGGGTGGTGGAGGTGAGTAACAACGAGTAGAAGAGTCTTGCAAGCCAGCTACTTCAAGGCATTCCTTTGCAATTTCATCTCACTTAGAGTCAGGTTGTAGGGCAGGTGGCTGATTCCTTAGGGCAGAGCATTAAAGGTTTGTCTGGCAAAGGCTTACCAGAATTTAGGGTTTCAATGTCCCCACAGCTGTCATAATCAATCCATATGTCTCCATCCCAAGATTCAGGATTCCTATCCTTTCCAATCAATGCCCTCACTTTAATTGCAAACTGTAGCAATTTGTTATTGTTTATGAATTCCAAAAATAGATATTGGATTATGTTTGTAAACTGGTCTGTTCCTCTGAGAATTATATATATGTGTGTGTGTATAAATATATATATATTTAAAAGATAATTAGATTACATAAATGTTACATAAAAAATGTAAGGGATTCTCATATGCCCCACTTGCCCCCATTCCCACACTTTACCACATTAACAACATGCTTCATTACTGTAGTACATTTGTTAAAATTGATGAGCATGTATTGGGGCATTGCTACTAAGTGTGGATTATAGTTGACATTATAGTTTAAATTCTCTTCTACACATTTCTGTAAGTTATGACAAGATATATAACAGCCTGTATCCATCACTGCAACATCATTCAGGACAATTCCAATGTCCCCAAAATGCTACCATATTACACTTATTTTTTTAAAGGTATTTAGGCTACATAAATGTACATGAAAAATATAGGGGATACCCATATGCCTCACTCCCCACACCTCCCACATTTTCCCACATTAACAACATCCTTCATTAGTGTGTGACATTCGTTGCAATTGAGGAACACCTTTTGGAGCATTGCAACTAAACATGGATTAAAGTTTACATTGTAGTTTACACTCTCAACCAACCAATTCTGTAGGTTATGACAAGATATATAATGGTCTGTATCTGTCATTTCAATGTCATTCAGGGCAACTCCCAAGTCCTGAAAATGCCCCCACATTACACCTGTTTGTCCCTCTCCATGCCCTCATAACCTCCAGTGGCCACTGCCTTCACATCAGTGACATAATTTCTTCTGTTGCTAGAATCACAATAAGTCTATAGTAGAATACCAGTAAGTCTACTTTAGTCCATAATTCATTCCCCAATCCTGAGGATTCTGGGATGGTGATGTCCATTCCACCTATAATTGAGAGGGGGCTGTGGTCCATTATAGCTGATGGATGGAACTCTCTTACTTGCAGTTGTAGACTCTCTCAGTTCCTTGATATGGTATTTGTCCATCATCATCTCTTTGTTGGTTGTCCTGGGTGAAACCAATGAACTGGATAGTAGGTGTTGCAAGTCTATTGAGGTATGAGGCCCAGTTGGCACATGGACAGTCCAAAGATTTAAGTGCTTTGGATGTACACTTACCAACTCTAGTACTAATTATAGGTTCAAATAGAAGAACAGAAGAGTCATGTGTAGGGAAAACACAACTGAGTTCAACTCTGTCACTGTAGGGTCCAAAGTAGGACCCAGTGGCTAGGCACCAAACTCCTGAGCTATCTGCCCTGACTATAGTGTCTGGATGGCTCCAGAAACTTCAGGAACCCCACTATTTGGGAGTAGTATCTACTTTGGCAGTCAATAAGATCCTGCTGAGATATGCATAAGCATAACCCCTGGAGTGACCTCCTGATTGACTTTGAAGTTGCTTAGCCATAAAAACACATTTGTCTTTACTTTTTCCTCCTTTGATCAAGGTCTTTTTCCAGTTTCATTGCTAGTTGGTGCTTGGTAGTAATCTCTCAGTGCCAGGGAGGCTCATCCCTGAGGGTCATGTCCCATGCTGGGGGGATGGTAATGTAATTATATGCTGAGTTTGGCTTAGGAAGAGGCCACATTTGAGCAGCAAGTAAGCTCCAGGGGATAACTCTTATGCACCCTATAATTGTAGGCTAAGTTTTCATTTCAAGAGTAAAGGTTCATAAGCATAGTCATCAATGTCAAGGGCCCATCAGTGGACCATCCTACTTCACCAGTCACTGTTCCTGTACTCAGGGGATTCTTGGTGTTCCATTAGATTAGGTGACAGAGCTCCCCAGGATGGGAATTTGATATTCCTTCTGTTATTGTGTGAATCTCTACCCACTGTGGCAATGCCCCATGAAGATTTGAACACATTTATATGCCTTATATATATGCCTATGTGAGCTTCCTCCCATATATCCTCCATCACTGACACCCTACACTAATGATCCTTCCATCACAGTTGTAACTATTTTGTGATCCAAAACTTCTTTAAAAATGCAGCCAATAACATAGCCAAATACAATTAATGAGAAAATGAAATAATAATGATAGTTTTAAAAGTAAAAAACAAAATACAAAAACTTTTTTTTAATTAAAAAAATTTGGGGTAGTAGAAACTAATGCAAAAATATTTTTAAAAATTTTTGACATTTTGACTTTCATAATTATAAGATCTGTTATCCTATATGTACAGTGGCATTTTCTTCTTTTTTCTCCCAGTGTCTTACTTTTTTCATTTTGCCTTCAAAGAAGTTTTAGGTTACAGAAAAATCACAAACTAAATATGAGGGACTCCCATATGTTCAACATCCTTACCCTTTTCCCCCTTTGCCTTTTAATAACATTTTATATGTGGATGGTACATTTGTTATAACTGATGTACAAATATTGAAACATAGCTACCAACCATGGTCAATGGTTTACATTATAGTTTACATTTTGGACCATACACTTTTATAAATTTTGATGCAATTTTACATGGCCTGTATCCATCATAGCAAGATCATGTAGAAAACCTCCCATTGCTCCCCAAATGCCCCCTGTTTCATCTATTCTATTCTTCCCTCAGTCTCCCCTTGGGACGTATGGCAACTACAAGGCTTTACTCCTTGAAGAACAAGATTCATAGTTACTTGCAATGACACTGAGGGCTTGACACACTTGTCTGTCCTCTCCTGTTATGTACTACCCATACTCTCAAAAGACTCCTGCCCTTCTATTTGAGAACATAGCAGGCCTCTCCAGGATGGGAAACCACCACCTTGCCACTCATTATGTGGGTCTCCACCTACTGATATAACATGCTATGGCAAAATGTACACTAACACACTCCCTAGAAACCTGCCCCAGGTTCTCCCTGTCCCAAGTGCTCCCCACATCCAACCCACCACAAACCAGCAAACCTCACTTGCAATATTGGCAGCAAAGTATTTCCAACATTATGAACTCATTTATAAGCTCTAGAAGTTTTGTTGTAGATTTCTCAGGGTTTTCTATGTATAGGATCAAGTCTGCAAATAGTGAAATTTTTACTTTTTCCCTTCCTCTTTGCATGCATTTTATATCTTTTTCTTCTCAGGTACTTGAGCAAGTACTTGTAACACAGTGTTAAATAGGAGCAGTGAAATTCGGCATCCTTGTCTTGTTCTCGATCCTAGAGGGAAAGCTTTTTTGATTTCTCCATTGAATACAATGTTAGCTGTGGATTTTTCATATATACCTTTTATCATGTTGAGAAAGTTTCCTTCTATTCCTATCTTTTGTAGTGTTTTTATTAGGAAAGGGTGTTGTATTTTTTTGACTGCTCTTTCTGGATCTATAGAGATGATCATTTGATTTTTTTCTTTTGATCCATTTATGTGGTGGATTACATTGATATATTTTTTTATGTTGGAACATCCTTGCATAACAGGGATGAAACCTACTTGGTCATGGTGTATAATTCTTTTGATGTGTTGTTGAATATGATTAGCATGTATTTTATTGAGTATTTTAGCATCTAGGCTCATTAGAGAGATTGTCTATAGTTTTCTTTAATTGTGGCATCTTTGTTTGGTTTTGGTATTAGTGTGATGATGGCATGATAGAATGAGTAAGGCAATGTTCCCTTCACTTCAATTTTTTTTAAATAGTTTAAGCAAAATTGGTGTTAGTTCTTTCCCAAATATTTGGGAGGATTCACCTGTGAAGTTATCTGGTCCTAGGCTCTTCTTAGTTGGGAGGTTTTTGATGACTAATTCTATCTCATTACTTGCAATTGTTTTGTTGAGCTCATCAATTTCTTCTTTCATCAATGTACGCTACTTGTGTGTTTCTAGGAATCTGTCCATTTCATCCAAATTATCCATATTGTTGGCATATAATTTTTCAACATATCTTCTTATGATACTCTTTATTTTTGTTAGGTCAGTGGTGATATCTACTTCCTTATTCCTTATTTTATGTATGTGCATCTCCTCTCTCTTTTTTTTTTTTTGTTAGTGTAAGCTAAGGGGTTGTCAATTTTATTGATCTTCTCAAGAACCAGTTTTTGGGTTTGTTTATTCTTTCCAGTGCTTTCTTATATTCAATTTCATTTAGTTTTGCTCTAATCTTTGTTATTTCCTTCTTTCTACTTCCTTTGGGATTAGTTTGTTGTTCTTTTTCTAATACCTCCAGGTTTGAAGTTAGTTCTTTGATTTTAGCTCTATCATCTTTTTTAATATAGGCATTTGTGGCTATGAATTTTCCTCTCAGTACAGCTTTTGCTGGATCTCATAGGTTTTGAGGCATTGTATTGTCATTTTTATTCCTTTCAAGGTAGGTACTGATTTCTTATGTGATTTCTTCTTCTCCCACTTTTTGTTCAAGAGTATGTTGTTCAATTTCTATATTTTGTGCCTAATCTGGTTCTCTGGTCCTTACTGATTTCCAGCTTCATGACATTGTAGTCAGAGAAATCACTTTGTATAATTTTGATCTTTCTTAATTCATTGATAGATGTTC
Source organism: Tolypeutes matacus (assembly GCA_026826555.1). Classification (NCBI taxonomy): domain Eukaryota; kingdom Metazoa; phylum Chordata; class Mammalia; order Cingulata; family Chlamyphoridae; genus Tolypeutes; species Tolypeutes matacus. The sequence goes on along the minus strand of JAKSZT010031550.1, from coordinate 132,692 downwards.
TGTGGCTTAGCAAGTGATCTATCCTGTAGAATGATCCATGTGCACTCAAGAAGAATATATATCCCACTGTATTTGGGTGTAATGTTCTGTATAAATTTATAAGGTACAGATCATCTAATGTATAATTTGAAGTCTTTGTTTCTTTATTGATTCCCTGTTGAGATGTTCTGTCTAATGGTGATAATGGTGTATTGAAATCCCCCACTATAATTTTAGAGACATCTATTTTTCTGCTTAGTTTTTCCAGTATTTGCCTCAAGTATTTTGAGGTACCCTGGTTAGGTGCATAAATGTTTATGATTGTTCTTTCTTTTTGATAGAATACTGTTTTTATTACTATATAGTGTCCAATTTTTCTCTTACAAGAATTTTGCATTTAATTTCTATTTTTTAAAAAATAATATAATATATTATTATAGCCACCCCTGCCCTTTTCTGGTTATTGTTTGCTTGTAAAATTGTTTTCCAATTATTTACTTTCAGCCTCCTTGCATCCCTGGGTCTAGGGTGAGTTTCTTTTAGACAGTATATAGATGGGTCATATTTCCTTACACCTTCTGCAATCAGTGTCTCTTGGCTAGTCAGTTTAACCCATTAACATCCAAAGTTATAACTTTCAAGGAATTACTTACATTAGGCATATTTTCTTTTGATTTATGTATGCCATATGTTGTTTTTATTTCTCTTCTGAATTTTTAGTTGTTCTTACACTCTCCTCCAACACTCTCTCTTCTGTTTTTGCCTTGTGACCTTCAGAAATCCCTTAAGAATTTCATATTTTTTATTTAAAAAATTTTAAAAGGATACTTATATTACATAAATGATACACGAAAATTATAGGGATTCCCATATGCCCTACCTCCTAAACTTCCCACAATCTCCCACATAAACATCTTCATTAGTGTGGCACATCACCTACAATGGATATAGACAACCTGGAGCTTTGCCACTAAGCATGGACCATAGTTTGCATTATAGACCACACTCTCTCCCACACAGTTCTGCATGTTATATGCTGATGTAAAATGGCATCTATCTGTCATTGCAATGTCACAGGATAATTCCAAGTCCCAAAAAGCCCCTGTATTTTAACTGCTTTTCCCTCTCCCTGCTCCCAAAGCATCCAGTGGCCACTGGCTCCACCTTAATGTTGTAATTTCTTCCATTGCTTGAATCACAATATGTCTATAACAGAATACCAGTAAGTCCACTCTAGTCCATAGCTCTTCTCCCAATCCTGAGGAGTCTGAGATGGTGATGACCACTCCACTTCCAATCAAGAGGGGGCTTATATCCCATGGATTACATGGATGGGTTTATCCTGCCTGCAGCTGCAGACTCTTTCCATTCCCTGGAATGGCCATTGTCCATCATCATCTCCCCACTAGGTGTCCTGGTGAGTCCATTGAGCTGTAAAGTAGGAGTTGCAGCTGCACTGAGATTCCGGGCCCAGCTAGCAGATGGGCAGGCCAAAGACCCCAGAAGTACACCTACAATCTCCAGCACCACATATAGGTTTGAATAGAAGGGACTGATGGACCATGTCTAGGGAGGACATATTTGAGTCCAACTCTATCACTCTCCGGTGCACAGATTCCAAAGTAGGGCCCACTTTTAAGGCAACAAACTCAGAAGCTATACATCCTGATATAGGACCTGGGTGGTTCCAGAGCCCTCAGGATCCCCTCTATTTTGGGTGACATCCACATTGGAAGCTTATGAGGTCCTACTGAGATGTGCATAAGCGTTACCTCTGGGATGACCTCCTGACTCACTTTGAAGTCTCTTAGCCTTATGAACTCATTTGTCTTTACCTTTTCTCCCTTTCATTCAAGATCTTTTTCCAGTCATATTGCCAGTTGGCACTAAGTAGTAATCCCTCATTGCCAGGGAAGCTCATCCCCGGGAGTCATGTCCCACACTGGGAATGCATTCATACGCAGACTTTGGTTTAGAAAGAGTCCACATTTGAGCAACAAGGAGGCTCTCAGGAGGCAACCCTTAGGCACCCCATAACAATAGGCTGTTTCAATTTCAAGAGCAAAGACTCATAAGACTAGTCATCAATAACAAGAGCCCATCAGTGGATCATCCTCCTTAGCCAGACACTACCACTGCACTTGGGGGACAATTGCTACTCCCTTGGAGAATGTGGCAGAGCTCTCCAGGCTAGGAATTCAGTATTCTTTCATTTATTGAGTGATTCTTTATCCACTGTGACCATGTCCTGTGGGCATTTGAACAAATTTATATACCTTTTACGTATGTTCAGGTGAACTTCCTCCCATAAAATCCCAACCCCCGCCAATGATCCTCTCCCATCCCAGTGTAACCCTTCTGTGATCCAAAGCTTCTTTAAAGATGAGGCCAATATAACAACCAAATACAATTAATAGGAATATTAAATAATAATTATAAGTTTAAATGTAAGAGATAAAATACAGGAAAACTAAAAATACAATAAAATTAAAAGATTGGAATATTCAAAAAATTTTTTTTTTACATTTTGCATTTTATCACTGCAATATCAGTTGTCCAGTCTGTACAGTGGCACCGTCCCCCTCCCACTCCCCAGTGTCTCACTATTTTTCTCTTAATTTTCAAAGAAGTTTTAGGTCATAGCAAAGTCACACACAGAATACAAGAGACTCTCATATACCTAAACTCCTCCCACTTTCCTCACCCCATTTTCAAACCTTTTTGTTTGTGGAGGGTAGCATTGTTATAACTGTTATACAGATAGTGAAATATAGCTACTAAACATTGTCAATGGTTTCCAGTATAGTTTACTTTTTAGACTGTACAATTTTATAAATTTTGATGATATTTACCATGCCCTGTGTCCATCATTGTAAGGTAAAGAAAAACATTTCCACTGACCACTAAATATCCCTTATTTGATCTATTTTGTTCCTCCCTCCCCATTATCCCAGGGGCCCTGATGACCCCTTGATTTGACTAATTGGATGACAAGATTCATAGTTACATGCAACAAGAGGTCGTGACACACTGGTTTGTCCTCTCCTATTAGGAACCGCCCTTTCTCATAATAGATGCCCACATGTCTGTTTCTGGGTGAATAAGTCCTTCCAAAGATGGCAGTCCATCTCCTTCCCACTCATTGTGTGGGTCTCCACCCACTGATACAACACATTATGAGATGATGAACACTCACACACTCCCTAGAAGCGTGTTCCAGATGCACCCTGTCCTGAATGCTCCCCCAAACAACACCCTAAACCAGTGACACTTCCTTGTCATATTGCTATAATAGCATTCCCACTTCTGCACTTTCATCCACATACCCACGAATCCCAAGTGTTCACCTGGTCCCTCTCACATCCTCCCCCCTGTATCCTGAGTATTCTAACCTACCCTTCCCAATCTACCCACCTGTCAACCCTATATCACCCAACCCAATAATATCACTACTCCCCTGTCCTATCCCTTCAATATGCAACTATACTCTATAACTTTACTATAGATTATGTCTGTATGGGTGATGGTTCACAGCCTTCTCTTTTCTGTATATTTATTGTAAACATATCTTACAGACAATAGCTCTATGAGAACTGCTCAATTTCCTTAATTCATATCAGTGAGGTTATGTACTGTTCATCCTTCAATGACTGGCTTGCTTCATGCAACATAAGGACTTCAAGATTCATCCATATTGTCCCATGTGTTAGCACTTTATTCCTTCTTACAGCTGAATAATATTCCATTGTATCTATGTACCACATTTTGCTTATCCATTCATCTGTTAATGGGCACCTGGGTTGATTCCAACTTTTGGCAAAAATGAACAATGCTGTTATTAACATTGATGTGCAGTTCTACAGGGTATATACCCAGCAGTGGGATTTCTGGATCATACAGAAAATCTATAGTTAGTTTTTTGAACTACCAAACTGTCCTCCACAGTGGCTGGACCATTCCACAATCCCACCAGCACTGGATGAGGGTTCCCATTCCTCTACATCCTTTCCAACACTTATAGTCTGCTGTTTTTTAAATAGCCACCATTCTAATGGGTGTAAGGTGGTATCTCATTCTAGTTTTGATTTGCATTTCACTAATAGCAAGTGATGTCGAGCATTTTTTCATGTGATTTTTAGCCATTTGTATTTCTTCCTTGGAAAAGTGTCTTTTCAGATCACTTGACCATTTTTTAAATGGGTTGTTTGTCTTTTTACTTTTGAGAGGTAGGATTTCTTTATATATGCAGGATATTAGGCTCCTATCTGATATATGGTTGCTAAATAATTTCTCCCATTGGGTAGGCTGCCTTTTTATTTTCTTGTTAATGTCCTTTCATGTGCAAAAGTTTTTGAGGAGATCCAATTTATCTAATTTTCTTTTGCTTCTCATGCTTTGGCTGTGAAGTTCATGAAACCATTTTCTATTACAAGGTCCTGTAGATGCTTCCCCACTTCATCTTCCAAGGTCTTTATGGTCTTGGTTCTTAAATTTAGACCTTTGATCATTTTTTTTTTAATTTATTTTTATTGTGGGTAAAAATCAAAATTCTCACAATACATACAAACATTTGCAAAATGATATATAAATATATATGCATATATGTGTATTTGCTTACAAAAATGTTATTTATATATATATATACATATATTTTAAGAGGTGCTTAGATTACCCAAAATATTACACGGAACCCACTGGGATTCCCATGTTGCCTACCTCCCACACCTCCCAACACATCCCACACAAACATCTCCCACAAGTGTGGTCCACTACCCTCAATGAACTTACACATCCTGGAGCCTTGCCACCAACCATAGACCACAGTTCACACCGTAGACCACACTCTCTCCCACTCAGTTCTGAGTGGTGTGTGCTGATTTAAAATGGCCTACATCCGTTGCCACAACAGTACTCAGGACAAACTCCAACTCCCAAAGAAGCCCCTGTATTTCAACTGCTCATCCCCTCCCTACCCCAAAAGTGTCAAGTGGCCACTGGCTCCACCTCATTGTTATAATTTCTTGCATTGCTAGAATCACCATATGTGAACAAGAGAAAACCATCAAGTCCACTCTAGTCCATAGTTCTTCCCCCAATCCAGAGGGGACTGGGATGGTGATGCCCACTCCACCTCCAAGTGAGAGAGGGCTTATATCCCATGGATATGGTGGGTGGGATGATCCTGCCTGCACATGCAGGCCATCTCCATTCCCTGGGATGGCCATTGCCAATCATTGTCTCCTCACCAGGTGACTTGGATGAGTCCATTGAGCTGTAGGGTAGGAGTTGCAGCTCCACCTAGATTTCATGCACACCTGGCACATAGGTAGGCCAGAGGCTCCAGTCTCTGGAAGTATACCTAAAAACACTAGCATCACATATAGGTTTGAATAGAAGGAACTGGTGAATTATGTGCAGGGGGGACTTATTTGAGTCTAATTCTGTCACTCTCAGGAGCACAGATTCCAAAATAGAACCCACTGAAAAGGCATCAGTCTCTGGGGCTATCCCCCCTTATATAGGACCAGGGTGTCTCTGGAGCTCTCAGGAACCCCACTGACTGGGGTGATAGGCACTTAGATGTTCTATGAGCTCCTACTGAGGTATGCGTAAGAGTTACTTCTGGGATGACCTCCCGACTCTCTTTGAAGTCTCTTAGCCACTTGAACTCATTAGTCTTTACCATTTTCCTCTTTTATTCAAGGTCTTTTTCCAGTTGTGTTGCCAGTTGGCACTTGGTATTAATCCCTCGTTGCCAGGGAGGCTCATCCCCGGGAGTCATGTCCCACGTAGGGGGGAAGGTAATGCAATCATATGCTGAGTTTGGCCTAGAGAGAGGCCACATTTGAGCAACAAGGAGGCTCTCAGGTGGCAACCATTAGGCACCCCACAACTGCAGGCAAAGTCTCATTTACAAGAGCAAAGACTCACAAGGGTAGTCATCGATAAAAAAAAACACATCAGTGGGTCATCCTATTTTGAAAGGCACTGTCCCTACACTCAGAGGACTATTGCTGCTCACTTGGAGACTGTGGCAGAGCTCTCCAGGCTAGGAATACAGATTCCCTCATTTATTGTGTGATTATCCACCCATCGTGACCATGCGCCATCCCCCGATCCTTTGAATGATTTTGTATATCTTTCATGTATATTCGGATGAACCAATCCCCACAAACCCCCCCAGACACCCCCACTGTAAACCTTCTGTGATCCAAATCCTCCATGAACATTTAGTCCATAAAATAATCAGATACACTTACTGGGAAAAAGAAACAAGTGTGATAAGCTTACATGCAAGAGACAAACATAAGGAAACTCAGGGGAAAAAAAGAGAGAGAGAGAAGGAAAAAAAACAAATAATCAAACAAAGAACAAAACAAAATAAAATATAATTAGTGGATTGGGACATTCAAAAAATGGGCAAAAAAGCAAAGGAAATGCCTTAAAAGTATATATATATGTATATATTCTTTTTTTTTTCCTTTCTCTTTTCTCTTTTCCCTTTTTTCCTTCCCTTTATCACTGTGTTATCGGATGTCTGGTGTGCCATGACACCTTCCTCCTCTCAATCCCCATTGTCTCCCAATTTTTCATTTAAATTTCAAAGAAGTTTTAGGTCACAGCAAAGTCACACACGGAGTGCCGGAGACTCCCAGATACCAAACCACCCCCTCTTCCCCACCCCATATTACCTGCCCCCCCCCTTTTTTTGGTTGTTAGCATTGTTATAACTGTTATGCAGATAGCAAAATATAGCAACTAAACATTGTCAGTGATTTACAGTATAGTTTACAATTTAGATGATACAGTTTAATAATTTTGATGATATTTACCATGTCCTGTGTCCATTACTGTAAGGTAATGGAAAACCTTCCCCATGACCACCAAACAACCCATTAGATCTTGACTGTTCCCTTCTCCCCAGCCCCCCAGGGCCCGTGATTCCCTCCTCTCCCAACCCATGGAATGTCAAGATTCACAGTTACATGCCCTGG
>JAKSZT010031550.1:74278-110718 GCA_026826555.1 Tolypeutes matacus | reverse complement strand
AGTCAAGATCTAATGGGATGTTTGGTGGTCATGGGGAAGGCTTTTCATTACCTTTCAGTAATGGACACAGGACATGGTAAATATCATCAAAATTATTTAACTGTATCATCTAAATTGTAAACTATACTGTAAATCACTGAAAAAAAAATAAAAAAATAAAGACACTAGCCCTAAGGAAAGTAATTTAAGAGCTATGAAAAAGTCAGCCTTCAACCAAGGAATGCTCAACAAGTATCTGGGAGGTGGACTTCCTGAGCTAATTCCAAATCTCATTAAATATCAGCCACTGATACTCCCTGCTAACTTGTAATGGCTAAAGATAGGACAAAAAGGGAAAAATGTCTGACCCAACTGTTTAAGTTTGTGAATATATGGACTTATTTTTTCTTCAGCAAAATCCTTAAAAACAGAATTTAGTCCTGCCACAAACTTCACCCTGGTCATCTTGCTCTTGGGCTCCTTCCAAGAAATAAACTTCCATAACACTTGATTTTTTCTGTTATTTTACCTAATATTTATATATTACAAACTGATAATGTGTTTTTAATACATTGTTGAGCTTTCTTTGAATATTATCAGGGCATGTATTTTCATGCAGTTAGTTTTCCTCTCAAGATTGCAGTTGAGAATTATCATTTTGTCTGAGTTCAACCAAAAACAAAAAAATTTGTGAGATCTCTGGCAAAGACATGAAAACAATGGCATAATTAAAGGATATAATCTGATTCTTAATTTCATCTACATGATTTACCTAACTAGGTGGAAATAATTTTGTCAAAAAGGCATATCTTGATTAGATTTTTCTTGGTTGTTGTGGAAATTATCAGTATCTATATTTAGGATTATGTTACTGATGAGAATAGCAGAAAGTCAGAACATATACTTTATCTAGAGAAAACAAGAATTTCTGAACTCCTGAGTGTGGTACAGCACCCTCAATAAAGACTTGCATACACTAACCTTAATATCTATGTGGGTAGTGGCAAGCACTGCAAGGAATCAATGTTTAATAAGATAATTGTTTAATTTAAATGCAGAAATTTGGGCTCAGGACATAGAGGGAAGGTTAGATTGTTGTGATATGAATTTCTCTGGATTTATAATTCATAAGTAATGGACAAAGGGAAACGTCATATTTTAGCATTCTAGGGTTTGATTATTTTTTCTAAAATAATTTCATGGGTGAGACAGGCAATAAAAGAATACATAAACAAATATATGACAATTAATGAAAGATCTGAAGTTGGTAGAGTTCTAATTACAGCACAACTTAAGCAGAAATTTAGAAATATGAAGTCTGCTGAATTTTGACATTTAATATGAAACTAAAGGAAAATGAGTATTTCGTAAGAATGTATGTGAAGATTGGAACAGGAATCAAATATCATATCTCTGTGTAGAGATAAGAGCAATGAACTTTGTTATTTGTAATTCTCTGAGAGCCTGTATCAAAGATTAATTGCTCGATGTCTAGTGGAGGCACTGACTACTTATGTGAGGCTCCAGGAAGAATATTTTCTACTAGTCTAGGGGAAGGTAATGGCTTCAGTCTGAGTTATAGTTGATTTATATGACTATAATGTACATAAGTAGAGTTCAAAGCTTACAAATAAAATCCAGAGAAGAGATTGAACACTGTTGGCATATGAAAGAAATGGCGGGGATTAAAGCAATTAAAGAAATGTGTGAGATTTCAATATAGCATATGGAAAAAGAAACTTTAGTTTTGTGATATCCGTGGGTCTCTTGGTAAGTTTGTGTCAGTCTCCACCTGTAGAAGGGGCCTTGGAAAGATTTTCCTGGGCAATCCTGGCACCATATGAATGAAGATTTTTCCTTGTCATTCCTGAGAGATTTCTGCAGATGTTGGGTGCTGGTCTGGGCCTGTCCAGCAGTGTGCACCAGAACTCCCTGGTCCTCTTGCTCCTGTGACCTTTGCACACCCAATTGTTGGAAGGGCCTCTGGAAAATCTTTCCAAATGCCTCTCCATAGGTGCAGACCAGCCAAGGCTCTTGACTCTCTTCAGACTATCTAGTCCCTCCTCCCCAGTGTCCTCTGCAAAGAATTCCTCAAAAATATTACTGGAATATCTCAAAACTAAATCCTAGCCCATCCTCTCCCCACTTTTACATGCTGTATTAGAAATGTCAGGCATTTCTTTAAGTGCTTCAGATTTTCTTTTTGCTCTCCTACACTGACAGTGTTAAAAACTCTCCTCTGGATAGATTTCTAAGTTTTAAACTCTACTTAGTTGTACTATAGGCATCTAAAATGAAGGAAAAGCTTTCACTTGTAGATTTGTAGCTTTGTAGATTCAAAACTTTTCCATCACCCATAATATAAAAAATCTTTCCAATTAAGCATCAACTCCCCATTCCTAACCCCTCTCTGCCCCTGGAAACCCATATTCTTATTTCTGAGTTTAAGAATTTGCTTATTCTAATTTTTCATATATGTGAGCTCATATAATATTTTACTTTTGTGCCTGGCGTATTTCAACCTGTTGTCTTCACAGATCATTTTGCAATATATATCAGAACTTCATTTCTATTTATGATTAATTAATATTCCACTGTATGCATATAACCCCTTTATTTTTTGACTGATACACTTTTTTTTTTAATTTTTTATTTATTTTTATTGTGGGTAAAAATCAAAATTCTCACAATACATACAAACATTTGCAAAATGATATATAAATATACTTGCATATAGGTGTATTTGCTTACAAAAATGTTATTTACATATACATATACATATATTTTAAGAGGTGCTTAGATTACCCAAAATATTACATGGAACCCACTGGGATTCCCATTTTGCCCACCTCCCACACCTCCCACCACCTCCCACACAAACATCTCCCACAAGTGTGGCCCACCACCCTCAATGAACTTGCACATACACTTTTTTAATTTTTAGTATTTTTATTTTTTAAAAGATACCTAGATTACATAAATGCCACACACAAAAAATATAGAGATTCCCATATGCCCCACTCCCCACACCTCCCACACCCTCCCACATGAACATCCTTCATTAGTGTGGCACATTCATTGCAACTGATAAATGCATCCTGGGGCTTTGCCAGTCAGCATGGACCATAGATCACATTGCACTCTACACTCTCTCCCACACAGTTCTGCATGCTATGTGATGATATAAAATGGCCTGTATCTGTCATTGCAACATCACTTAGGATGATTCCCAAGTCCCAAAAAAAAACCCATATTACAACTATTTTTTCCTCTCCCCACCCCCAGAGCCCCCAGTGGCCATTGGCTCCACATCAGCCTTTATTTCTTTATCCATTTGCCCTTTGCCAGACATTTGTATTGCTTCTACCTTTTGGCAATAGTGAATAATTACTCTATGAAAATGGGTGTACAAATATATGTTTGAGTTCTTGCTTTTAATTCTTTTGGATATATGTTTGTTGTGTCATGTTAATGGAAATACTCTACTTAATTCCTGAGGAACTGCCAAACTTATTTTCATAACAGGTGCAGCATTTTATATTCCCACTCATATTGTGCAAGGGTTCCCACTTCTCCAAAACCTTCCAAGACTTGTTATTTCTTTTAATAATAGTACCCATCCCAGTGGGCATGAATAGGTTTTTTGTTGTGGTTTTGATTTGATTTTCCCTCATGGCTAATGATTTTTGACATCTTAAATGAGATTATTGGCTATTTTTTAAACTTCTTTGGAGAAATGTCACTTAAAGAATGTGTGCATATTAAATTAGTTTTTTTTTCTTGGTTTTGATTTGTAAGAATTCTTTATATACACTGTATACTAAATGTCATAAGATATGTGGTTTTGAAATATTGTTTCTAATTCTGTAGGATGTCTTTTCACTTTATCAATAATGTGCTTTGGTGCACAAAAATATTTAACTATGGTGAAGTTCCATTGATCTATTTTCTCTTTTGTTGCCATGCTTTTATGGTTAATTCTAAGAAACCATTGCCTCATACAGAATCTGAAGAGGCTTTCCTGGTTTCCACTGGGAGTTTTATAGTTTTTTTGGTTTTTAATATTTATGTTTTGATGTATTGTCACTTAATTTCTGTATATGCAATGAAGTGAGGGTCTACTACTTTGTTTTGCATGTGGATATCCAGTTTCTTAGTGACATTTGTTGAAGAAATTATTTTTCCCCACTGATTGATTTGGCACATTTGTCAAAAGTCAATTCCATTGGTCTAATGGATGTCCTTGTTCCAGTACCACTGTGTTCTGATTACTGTAGATTTGTAAAAAGTTTTGATATCAGGAAGTGTGAGTCCTCCAATGTTATGTTTCTTATTCAAGATGTTGTGGGCTATTGGGGACCCCTTAACTTTCAATATGAATTTGACTATTAGCTTTTCCATTTCAGCAAAGGTTGTTGGAATTTGATTGGGATTGCATTGAATTTGTAAATCACATTTGGTAGAATTGATATCCTAAAATTTAGTCTTCCAATCTATGGAATAAATGCCCTTCGATTTATTTAGGTATTTAATTTCTTTCAACAATGAATACAGATGTAAAAATTCTCAGCAAAATTCTAGTGAACCAAATCCTACAGCACATTTAAAGATATATACCCCATGATCTCATGTGCTGTATCCCAGGAAAAATGGGTGGCTTAACATATGAAAATCAATTAATATAATGTACCACAGATCTGCATATTGGTTGATGCATAAAGGCATTTGTCAAAATCAAACAGTACTTCTTAATTTCTTAGAAATTTCTCACTTGTGTAGTTCCAGACTACTCAGGGATTGGGGCATCTTAGTGATTGGACATTTCCTCAGGTAGACGACATGCACATCTAGTTTGTCAGGCAGGGGCACCTCTTTCCAACTTCCAAGAAATATTTTCCCAAATATTTTGTCTGGACTATACTAATTCAGCTACTTTGACTTCAGGCTGAGTCTCACACTTTCACAAAGTTTTCCCCCTGCATTGGTGTTGGGTCAGAAGTAAATATTCTTAGGTTAAAATACTGAATAGTACAGCCAATATCAGGATGACAAACAAGAGTATCCTGTCTGACCCATTTCTCCAAATGCACAGCACTACTTCCACTTCTTTTTTCCTGTTTGATGATTGTCAGGTTTTCTGATGGCTTCAGCTCTTCTTTTGTTCCAGTGCACCCTAGAGTATTTGTCAGAGCAAGTATGAAAAGTTGGAGAGTTACTGAAATGCATAATGTCTCTTACTGCCTTTCTTCTATTCTCACTCATTCTTATAATTTGCTTGTGTAAAAAGACTGGGGAAAATGATAGCTAGAAAACAAGCTTATTAAAATTTCTCATTTATGGAGCTCTGAAAATTGAAAAACTATTTGAGCTGCTTTTCATTAATCTAATTTTAAAAGAATGCTCTTTGCACTTCATTGCCTGGACCTTCTCAGTTGTGTTTATAGGAAAAAGATAAGGTCTCAAAGCAAAACCAGACAGAATAGGGTCAGGAGTATCTTATGACTCAGTACATCTGTAACTTTTCTCAGAGATAAAATGCTTGATATCCTTGGGTGATTGGCCGAGAAAGGAGTCATGAAGAGCTTGCTAAACTGTGGGTAATGAGCCACTGAAATCAAGGACAAGTTTGATGTGCCTGAGGCAACAAAAGACTGATAAACTGCAAGTATCCTCCTTGCAAGACCCTTGGCATCAATTGCTTTCTTCTTCCCTACACCTCTCCTTTGCCTATAAAAAACCCTAGTTTCCATTCTCACTTCAAACTGGTTTGGGGAAGATTCACCCAGGTCCTAGCTTATGCATTTGTAATAAGTCACCTTCTTACTGAGAGGTGTGTTTCTCCTTTGTAGCATCAGCTCAGACAGAAATTTCTCTTGGAAATAGCCATGTTTCAGGTAGCAAAAAAACCTTTCTTTCAGAATATTAAAAAAGTTTTCAATCAGGTGTATTGATGCTGACAACTATGATGCTTTCTAATATAAGTCTCTTTTAACACTACCTATATTTTATTTCATGGGGTCATTGATTCCTTTCTTTGTTGCAATGACTCTTAAATTGGAAAATAACACACACATATCAATTGCCAACAACTTTTTCTAATAAACTTACATGATGACACCAGTCATGGGTCTGCCCTTGGTCTCATGTTTTGCCAAATATGCCTTCTTCCAAGTAAGTATTTTGACTAAGATGGGCTGCCACTTCCAGGGTGGAATGATTTGTGATTTGTGCAGTTGTATTGGGAAGCTTGGGTAGAGATCCTTGTATCCATACAGCACTTATTTGCCAAAATAGGATCTCAATGTATCTGATGTGCCCTCTCATACAGATAGACCCAGGATGCAGAGACTATGCCTTTTGCAGGAGAAAATGGAAAAAATAGATGGCAGGAAGTGGGAAGGAGGGGTAGAATTGCCAAGGACATCTTCCATCCAGAAACCACCCACTTGCCCTCATAATTATTGAGTTGGGATAAGATTACATTACTTCTTTGTGAGTTTATATACAAAGGAACTTTGAATCTTTCTTTTATATTGATTGGTAACCTGTGGAGAAGAACAGACATCATCAGTGGTGATATTGGATGGCTTGTTTATTTCCAGACAATGTGTTTTATCTGCCCATGGCAGGATCTGAGGCATGAATTCTTGTACTCCAACTTTGGGAGACATAAGTTCTATTACATTAGTGACTTGCCCATGCAGTCCACTGATGCTGGGATACCTTAAACAAAAAACAACACCACTCCCTTTCAGATATTTTCTTAGGTATCAAAAATGTGTATCCTTTCTTGAATTCAAGTCTGACATTGGTGCATACTCTGGATTTAACAAAATATCCATGCTCCTTCAATCAAAACATGTAGTACTCATACTCATTTTGCTTGACCATCTTCAGCCATAGACAATGAACTCCAGAGGAACAGGTATGATACCTGTCTATCTCACTCATGTACACTAAAGATTTCAATATGAAATTTCTTCCAAATTGTTTGTCTGAGTAATAGATCTTCTGCTCAGAATTCACACATTCCCCCAATCCAAGCAGTCCATTCTGGCAGCTTATTACACACAACTTGGCCTGCACATGTGTACACACACACACACAGTCCTCCCCACCCCCGCCACCACAAACACACAGAGACACAAACTCACATGCATATTTGATTACTTCCATGGAGGGATCATAATAGTCAACCCTTAGAAACTGGGAAATAAGTAAAGGAGAAATTGGAAAGACATAAATCACAACCCTTCAAGGGAGGGTATGCAGTCCATCAGTAAAGTAGATAAATTCCACTGTGTAGCTACCAAATACTAAGTGTAAAAGTGCTAGACACCTAAAGGGAAAGATAACATATTTCAACTTCTGGTCTGCATATACATAAAGGCCTTTAGGAGAATGTGTCCAATGTAGCTTCTAATATCTTTGTGACCACCTGTTTGGAATGCAAATATGTGGTCTGAGAAGACAATTCAATGTGCTTATCATGAGAGAGTGAAACTTTTTTTGCCTGGTCCAAGTCAGTATGGAGAGACAGAGGTCCCGGCCCCTCCCCACCACAAGAATATCCATGCAGTGGTTCAATTTTACCTCCACATGGGTTTGGGGTGATATTTCAAGCCAGAAGTGTAGGGTGGCAGGCAGGAAATTTTTTACGTAGGCATAATAGGGGAGGAATTGTCCATTGTGATTCCCTTTGAGGTAAGGTGAGTTCATAGAAGACTGTTACTCTGTGAGTGTATTCCAGGCATATTCCTTTCATACCCACCAAGGGATCATTCAATAATGTTGAAGATATCACCCCAAAATGTTGAAGATGAGAGGAGATAATGACATTCCAAAAAGACATTTTTAGTCACTGCTCTACCCCTACTGAGAAATAAAGAGCAAAGAAGAAAATGGCAGAATTCAGAGAAAATTTATTAATGTCTCTGATACATGTTGATATCACATGTGTGCATTGGTTGGTTCTCTGCACATGCCTTTTGTTGACCCAGGAATTAAATATATTCTGTTAGAGAAATCCTTTGCATTCTGAATAAGTATTAATGTCACCCTGGGTTTCTAATCGGGTAAAATTTGAAATCTCTTCATTCAGTCATGGAACACACATTAACTAAACTGGAGTCGAGCACCCTATCAGTCTCAGCTGAGGTGGACCAAAGAATTGAGACCAGGAGAATGGGAAAGAAGGTTGGGGCACAGTGGTGGAATCCAAGGAAAGAGCATGGTGAGGTGAAGAGCCCATAGGAAATAGCTTCTGAGACAGAGAGTGCAAACTCTCAGGCACCACAGATATAAAGTCCAGTGCCTTTTCCTGTTGCAATGTAGTCTCACTGGAAGAAAGATTGGGTGATACTTGTGGTGAGCTAGCCTGTGTCTTTAATATCTTCAGGAAATTTCCATATTGGCATTGGATTTCAAACTCTGGAGGCAGTGGCCCCTCTCCTTCAACTCCCTTCACCAGTTTGCAGCAGGGATGGGAAACAAGCTTGCCCACTGCTGAATCTGAGGCAAAAAGGCCATAGTCTAAAGGGCTGTTGGATTTTTTGTTTGCTTGTCTTTACCTTGTCCATAGCAACACCATAGTACCTACCCAGTGCCGCCCTTTGGTGGCAGCTCAGCTTGTCTCTGTTGCTGCACATGAGGTTCTGGAGAACAAGAAGAAAGGAAATTGACAATTTTTCCTGAATAAATTATTTTTTTTTTAATCCTCCCTTTTCTTACTGTTCCATTAGAGAATGTGGCAGAGCACCCCAGGATCAGAATTTGATATTCTTTTGGTTATTGTGTCAATCTCTACCCATTGTGAAAATGCCCCATGAACATTTGAACACATTTACATGCCTTATATGTATGACCAGGTGAACTTCCTCTCATGTATCCCCCATCACTGACACCCTATGCCAATGATCCTCCCCTGCCACAGTTGCAACCCTTCTGTGATCCAAAATTTCTCCAAAAATGAAGCCAATAAAATAGCCAAATACAATTAATAAGAAAATAAAATAATAATGGTAGTTTTAAAGATAAGAATTAAATACAGAAAATTTTTAAAAACTTAAAATATAAAACTGGGATATTAAGAAATAATGAAAAAAATATTTTTAAAAAATTTTGACATCTTGCCTTTCATCACTGTAAGCTGTATTGCCCTGTATGTATAGTGACATTTTCTTCTATTTCTTCTTCCAGTTTTTTTTTTTTTTCATTTTGTCTTCAAAGAAGATTTAGGTTACAGTAAAGTCACATACAGAATACAGGGAACTCCCATATACCCAACATCCTCCCCCTTTTCCCCCTTCCCATATTAATAACCTTTTTATATGTAGATGATACATTTGTTACAACTGATGTATAAATATTGAAACATAGCTACTAACCATGGTCAAATGGTTTACATTATGGTTTACATTTTGGACCATATACTTTGTAAATTTTTGATGAAATTTAACATAGCCTGTATCCATCATTGCACGATCATGTAGAACACTTCCATCACCCTCAAAATGCCCCCTGATTCATCTATTCTATTCCCCCCTCCCCCTCCCCTTGGGGTCCATGGTAACCAAAAGGCTTCACTCCTTGAAAGTCTAGATTCATAGTTACTTGCAACAACACTGAGGGCTTGACACACTGGTCTGTCCTCCCCTATTAGGCACTGCCCATGCTCTTGAGAGACTCCTACCCCTCTCTTTGAGAACATAGTGGGCCTACCCAAGATGGGAGTCCAGAGAAGATACTACCCCAAATAGCCAGGCTCCTGAGGGCTCTGGAGACATCCAGACACTATATTCAGGGCAGATAGCTCAAGAGTTTGGTCCATTGCCAGTGGGCCCTACTTTGGAATTTATGCTCCCCAGTGGGACAGAGCTGGGCTCAGTTGTGGTTTCCCTACACATGGTGATTCTGTCCTTCTATTTCAACTTATAATTAGCACTAGAGTTGATAGGTGTTTGTCCAAGAGACTTAAATCTTTTCATTGCCCATGTGCCAGCTGGACCCTGAATCTCAATAGAGTCGGAGCACCTACTCTCCAGTTCATTGGTCTCATCCAGGACAACTAACAAGGAGGAGATGATGGACAACCAATATACCAAAGAACCGAGAGTGTCTACAACTGCAAGCAAGAAAGTCCCATCCATCAGCCATATGTGATAAAAAAAAAACCACAATTAAAGGTGGAATGGACATCACCATCCCACAATCCCTGGAATTTTGAAATGAACTATGGACTAAAGTAGACTTCCCTGTATTCCACTATAGACATTGATTCTAGCAATGGAAAACATATCATTTATGTGGAGGCAGTGGCCACTGGAGGTTCTGAGGGTAGGGAGAGGGAAAAACAAGTGTAATACAGGAGCATTTTCAGGACTTGGGAATCATCCTGAATGACATTACAATGGCAGACACAGGCCATTATGTATCTTGCCATAACCTACAGAACTGAGTGGGAGAGAGTGTAATCTATAATGTAAACTATAATCTATGCTTAGTGGCAATGCTCCAAAATTTATTTATCAACTTCAATGAATATATCACACTAATGAAAGATGTGGCTAATGTGGAAAAATGTGGGAGTTGTGGGGAGCAGGGCATATGGGAATCCCCTATATATACTAAGTAACATTTATGTAATCTAAATATCTTTTAAAAATTAAAAAAGAAACTTAAAAAACCTCCCTTTTCTAACTTTCTCTTTCTAAATATATAGTAATTTGTCAGTGAGTTCTACTAGGAGTAATAGTGAGACTTAAAACAGATAGGAATTTGTCATCCCCATGTTAAGTATGTGATCATGAATAATGAGAAACCTTAACCTATAATGAACACCAGTGAAAGGACTGATGCCAGGCTTCAGTTATTGTTGTTCTTCCTCCTTCTTCTTGCTATTCACAAACCCCTAAGTATAAAAAAATGAAAGAAGTGGTTTAGCATAGGAGTCCCGAGAAGGAAATGGGAAGTAGCCAACAAAATTTCAAAACTTAAGGGAAAACCAGGAGAAGTGAACTAAAAATTAACTAAAATTCTAGAAAGACAGAAACAAAAATATAAAAAATGAAAAAGAGATAAAGAGAATAGAGCCTAGATTTTAAAAATTCAGAAATAATGAATAATATCAAAATAAGGAAATATTTTTAAAGTTTATGTTTACTACCAGAAGAATGATGTTATCCATTTTAAAATTAAAAATTTAAAGATTTATACTCTTTGTGTGAATTTATGAGTATGGTTTTATAGCTTTAGCTTGTAAATATCTAAATACTAACAGGATTTGGTAAATGAATTACTGTACATTATAGTGAAATACAATGTACCCATCACATTCCACTTTGGCTTTGTAAGTAAGAGATGTCACTATCATTTTCATGGAGAAAGATTTTCAAAAATAATGTTAACAGTGTTAATGAATCAAGTCATGAAGATATATAACAATGTCAGTGATAAAGATTTACATTCTAGCCTGCCTTTTATGAATGACTTGATTTTGGGTGATATAAAATCTTATTAGAGTTTTCTGAATTTAATGAAAATTTTATGAAGAATATATTATTTTTAAAGTAAAATTGAAGGACAAATAACTGTCTATTTTTTTGAAGTTATTAAAAACAGTGATTTATTTATTTATAAACATGAGGCAATGTTCAACGTTCAAATAAATTCCTTAAAGGACATTCTGTAAAACAGATTGCACAATATATAACACATCTAAAATAGAACAACAGTCTGGTAAGTTATAAAACAAAATTTTAGTAGTCAGTTATGACGGATGGTTATTTTATTCCTTATACTTTGCTGTATTTTCTGATTTTAAAAAAAATGAGTAAATATTATAAAACCAGAAGAAAAACAATTGTTATTTCTAAAAGGGTGCTATTGGATAAGCCTTTAGTATGAAATTTAAACCCACTGATGGAAATTCAAGCATATTTTCATTTTCCCATATCCAGTAGTTCCAATGAAAGAAAAATAATTAACCTCAAAATTAACCTTATTAGGAAGGTATAATTTATGAATTGATACATGAGTTTGTTGTATGTTAGTCCACAAAAGCCACATACTACCTTTACTGGATACGGGCTGTTTCTGTGTTTTTATCTCCTGAGCAGTATCTAATCTCCCTTCTTCAGGTAAAGGTGCCTGGTTTGCCTTTGGGAAACCATCTCTCCTTCTCCTGGGGTCATGGAGAATTGTGCTCTGGGGAGCACTGACCATCCACATGTGGCAAGGTATAAATTTTCTCTTCACGGTGCCTCTCTGTGGAGAATTTTTGGAAAGAACAGTACTCCAGTTTTTCCCATCCCAGCCTTCTCCTTTCATTGTCTTTAACATTTGCCTCAGTTGATTCAGAAATGATGCTTCCTGAAAGCAAGACTTGTGGTTCTTATTCTCTCAGGAAAATCATTGATGCATAGAATAATGCTTGGCACACAGTATATATCTCTCTGTGTGTGTGTGTTATTTTATTGTGTAGGGAAGTGGGTGAAGATTGAGCACAATCATCTCTAGCTGCCTTTTGTACTTTCTGCATGCATGCCCCAGGCCCCAAAAAGGCACACTCCTTTTGGATGTTCTCAAATGCATGATGGGGGAACATATTGGTCCTACATTTGATTTCCTGTCACCTCTGAGGGTTTTGGAGATTCTGACTCCAGCTGATCACCAAAGCCTTTGCCTGGCATTTATTTGAGTAACATAGAGAACATATGTTGGCAATAATCAGAAGCATTGGGATGGGGCTGGGTTGTATTAACTCCACTAGGAGGAATGCTGAAGCATTGATAGCCTTGTTAAGGAGTTTTCATGGATTAAGAGGAGGAGAATTTCCTGAAACCCTGAGCCTTCTGTTTCATGCTTACTTCATTTATATTTACATTTGCTTTGGATATCTTCATAACAATGGGACAAAGGAGGCATAGGCAATTCCACCTCCAAACACTGAGTGTTGTGCCATAGAAGTGTTAAAATTGACATTCCTGTAAAGCACAAACACTGTTGCTCCTGAACCATCCAGGTGAAACTGTTGTGTGTTAAAATCCTGTGGGGTTAAAATTATGCTTTTCTCCAATTTTTAGATTTGGACGTTTTCTTGCTTTCAATTTAGCTCAACTCAGCTATCGGTAGTCATTAAACTGAGGGACTTTGCTGTGCAAGTTTAATCTTGATAAGAATATGGACAGAATAAAAAAGGTAAATTTCAAGTATACAATATCACCCTTAAAGCTTTTAAAATTTAAGATCATAAAAAATATACACAAGACTTCATTCAAGGTATCAATAGTGAATCAATTTCACAAAACATAATTTTCTGTTTTAATTAAAGGTTTGGGGGTTCTGGATACAATAAGCACAAATGATACATTATATTTGAGATACTTTGGGAACTGGACACCATCACTTTTATGCTATTATTTTTACTGAGCAAGTCGGTTCATCACCTGAATTGTACAAAAGTCAATGTTGTGACACAAGGATTTTGAGAAAAGAAAGCTTTATTTTGAGGTCAACAGGAAGGAGACAGGAGCATGACTCAAGTCTTTCTTCCAAAGTTGAAAACAAAGGGAATTTTATAGGATGAGAACAAAGGGAGGTGGGAACAGTGACAAAATATGGGTGGATGTTTAGTTTTTTACTAAACGTCTGATCAGGTAAAACGAGGATTACAATTTAGGTGTATTAACAGGGAGCATGTGCAGATGACCATAATTCTGACTCATACATCACATAACCAGAAAATGGCATCTTTATCATGAGGATTGGGTAGAATTTTAGCAGAGCAGATATAATTAGGGTACTTTTATTACAGTTAGTGGGAGTGCACAAGTTTGGATTTGGGGAGCCTCAGAGAATAGATTAGAACGAGTTGGAGCTAGGTATACTGACCATAAGGGGCCTAGGTTACAGGGAAGCCATGGGTGGAGGTCAAGATAAGGGTCTGAATTACAATAATGAGTAAGGGTTACAGAATTCTGGTGCAGTGGTTTCAGTCCCTCCTTATTTTTGTTCATTCATTAATCTTGAAGAATTTGGAGTGACAACCACTCTTGCTACTTCAGTCTGTAGGGTGACATAGATGTTATGGGGCACAGGAATGGAGTTTTTTGCTTGTAGTTGAAGATGTTCAATGCTTCTGGAGCTAGGCTGGGTCATCATCACTATTTTGTTGTTGTCCTTTTTCAGCAGAGTTGGGATAGGTTGTAGAAACCAAGTTTAAAGAAAAAAAATACTGATAATGATTAAAATGAGGATGGGCAGTCCTGTTTGCAATATGATTCTGAACCAGGTTCCAATTTCTGAGGGTATCCAAATTAAAAAATAAAATAAGTGGGAACTTATGTCCATGGCATCAGCTTGATTCCTCATATGGGTTAATCTTACTGTAATGTTAGCAGATTCATCAGGTATAAACATACAACATTTAGCTTTTTTATAGCACAGTTTCCACCCTGGGAGGCAGCAAGGATATCAAAGGCCATTTGGAAGTGGATGAAAGCTTTATGCATGAGAGTGGTTTCTGTGGTTAATAGAGAATTACTGTAAAGACAATCATTTGGGGCCTATTGTGTAAATTTATTCAGAGCATCAATGTGATGAATGACATCTTTAATGCCAATTGATGAAATAAATAGGGCAAAATGATGACCATATTAGTGGATTACTAAGTGTGTCCACCCAGTTTTTAACAAGGGCAAGTTAACAGAAGGGGGTAAAATGTTATGAATAGTCCCTTGTACATTGTTCTAGCCAGCCTGGGGACAGCCAGCACCATAAACTAATGCCAAATACCCACTGGGTTCCACTTGGAGCTAGGTGATAAATGCCAGAGTGTCTTAATCAATGAGTCTGAAATCAATCACTTTCTTGTAGTATAATAGTCTGGTGAAACTGCTCAGGGGCAGCCAACCCATCTTTCTGGTATGATATGGATTTTGCTGCTGGGAATGACTTTTTTCATTCACAAAAAAAGGTGCGCTTTCTGATTTAAGTGACTGTACTCAGAGTTCAGCAATATCATTTCATCCTAGAGTTGTAAATGTCCTCCTTTCTAACAGACAGGATTTCATCTTTAAATGATTTCTCTGCCCATTGAGTGGTCATTTATACAGTCATTTCATAGGAAAAACTGATTCAATGACCAGGGCATTTATATTAACGTATTAGTCATCTGGGTCAGCATTAGTTATGTCTCTAGTGCTGAGAGTTAATGAATGTTTCTATATTTTTTCAGTTAAAATTTTTGAGCCTATCTTGTATCCTCCTTGGAGGGATAAAACCCATAGTGTAGACCAGAAGCACTGGAGAGCAGTAGCTGACCATATACCCAGTGCTTAGATTGATTCATAGAGGAAACATAGAAGTTTGCCCACTGAAGTAAGACATTAGCACCTGGGGCCCATTTAGAATAGGGAATGTTGATATAATTCCATAGAAAGACAGTGAAAAACCAAGGAAGAGGGAGCATGGTGATTGTATCTGGTACTTAGCTATCAAGCTCTGGCTTATTTTTTCTGAAAAACAGTTTGAGGTCAGTGATGGGTTCACACATATACCAAGGTGAGGAGATGTGTTCAGTGGGTGCACAAGTTCATTCAGAGTTTGGCTTTCCAGGCTTATCTATTTCTATGGGTCCATGAAGACAGCTATTTGTTGATTTTCTGACAACAAGCTGAGATGAGTCAGTAGTACATACAGGAACTATTTTTATATAGGAGTGATGAATCCATGGCTTTAAACCCTGTAATTTTACTAAAGAGTAAGTAACAAGTAAAACTTCATATGGCCCATCCTGTTGAGCTTCTAGTTGACAATTTTGATATTGTATTTTCCAAGTCTTAAGAAGAATCCAGTTCCCTAGATGAATAAAATGTAAAGGCACACCAGTTGGGAACAAGAGGCAACTAGAGGCGTATTGGTGAATTGCTGACAAGATGGCCTCCAATGACTGAGCTCTTTTACAGCATGATCATTTTCTAAATTATAAGAAAACTTATTTTTAAGGAAGGGACTTCCATATACAATTTCATAGGGGCTTAATTGGAGCTTGCTTCTGGGGTCTACTCTTATCCCAAGCAGTGCAACATTATTAGATTTGTTTCTGGTAAATTTTTGCTAAAGTCTCTTTAAAAGTAGAATTCATTTTTTTCTGCTTTGTTTTCATTGGTAGACTGAGGTCTCCATGATGCATGTAATTTCAAATGAATCCCTAGAGATCCAACCACTTTTTTTTTGAGTTGCCAAAATCTTTTAATCAGTTAGAATTTTAAGGAATTGGCCCCGTTTAATTTTCTCTTATTATATTTTTAAAAAGATACTTAGATTATATAAATGTTACACAAAAAATATAGGGATTCTCATATGCCCACTCCCCACACCTCCCACACCCACCCACATAAACAATATCCTTCATTAGTGTGGCACATTCATTGCAATTGATAAATCCTTCCTCGGGCATTGACACTGAGCATGGATCATAGTTCACATTGTAGTCTACACTCTCACACAGAGTTCTGCATGTTATGGGATGATATAAAATGGCCTATATCTGTTATTGCAAAGTCATTCGGGATGATTCCCAAGTCCTGAAAAGCCCCCATTTTACAGCTGTTTTTCCATCTCCCTGCCCACAGAGCCTCCAGTGGCCATTGCCTCCATATCAAGTTGTAATTTCTTCCATCGCTAGAATCACAATATTTCTATAGCAGAATACCAATAAGTCCACTCCAGAGCATAGTTCATTCCCCAATCCTGAGGATTCTGGGGTGGTGATGTCCACTCCACCTCTAACTGAGAGGGGACTTCGATCCCATACAGCTGATGGATGGGACTCTCTTGCTTGCAGTTTAGGCTCTCTCATTTCCTTGGTATTGGGTTGCCAATCCTCACCTCCTTGTTAGTTGTCCTGGGTGAGTCCAATGAACTGGGGAGTAGATGTTGCCACTCCACTGAGACTCCAGGCCCAGACAGCACATGGACAGCCCAGATATTCCAGTCTTTTGGACATACTCTTACAAACCCCAGCACCAAGTATAGGTTTAAATAGAAGGAACAGATGAGCTATGTGTAAAGAAGCCATAATGGAACCCAAGTCTGTCACTCTCAGGAGCACAAACTCCAAAGTAGGGCCCACTGGCAAGGCACCAAACTCCAGAGTTATCTGCCCTGACCATGGGACCTGAATAACTCCAGAGCCCTCAGGAGCCCATTATTTGTGGTAGTATCCACTATGGCAGTCTATGAGCTCTTGCTGAGATGTGCATAAACATTACCTCTGGTGCAGTGGAGGATCATCAGTTTGGGGTGTCAGTGGGAAGAATAGGTAGAATATGTGGGTATTTTCAGGACATTGAGTTTGTCCTGCATGACATTGCAGTGATGGATATAGGTCATTGTATATTTTGTCATAAATTACAAAAGTGTGCAGGACAGAGTGTAAACTATAACATAAACTGTACTCCATGGTTAGTAGCAATGCTTCAATATGGGTTCATCAATTGTAGCAAATTTATCACACTAATGAAGGATGTTGTTGATGTGAGAAAGTGTGGGAAGAGAAGGGCATGGGGCATATGGAAATCCCTTATATTTTTTATGTAACATTTATGTAATCCAAAACTTCTTTAAAAGTAAGAAAAGTTAATTATTTTTAAAAAGTGAAACCCAGGTCCTACCTCAATGCAGAGCTTCAGGCAGCTTATCATTGAGAATTCTGCTGTGTGGAGCAGATATTAAAACAAGACAGGGGGCTGTGAAAACACATGGGATGGATACACAGCAAAATCCAGGAAAGCATCAGGAAAGTTGTCCCGTATCAAAGACAAAAAACATGAGACTTCAAGAGTGAAAAGCTTTCCACTGTGTGACTAGGCATAAAATTGTGGTGAGAGCTTCTTAGTAGATGGAATATATAACCAAAGCCAAGAGGTCAAATTGAGTATAAGTACAAACAATTCAGTATAACTATGAGTATGAATACATGTATTCTTTTTTTTTGGGGGGGGGGTGCCGGGACCAACGATCACCAGCTGCCCTAGTAACAAAAATCGTGCTCCCGAAATCTCTTGATGTTGATTCCGCACGAAGAGCAAGCGAGGCACCCTACATGTGCCACTCATGACAGAAGCCCTTTTTTTACATGTATTCTTTCAACAATTATTTATTTAATTTGCATTGTGTGTTATTCACTGTGCTGGGCAATGAGAGGGTAAAAGTATAAAAAGCAAACCATGAAGCTGGAAAGATATAAACAGGGAAGATCAGAAAGAGTCCAATAGCCTTATTAAGGTTTGATGCTAGGGACAATGGGGGAACTGCTTAATTAGTACATGATACAGTGGACTTACAATTTAGAATTACTCTAACTATTGTGGGGGAACCAGACTTGAATTAGGATAGCAGTTCAGAGTTTATCCTAATGATTTATGGATAAGCATGAAACTCTGTTGGTGTTAGTGGGGATTCAGACTGTGGTGCACACAGTTACCAGGCCTGGGCCACCAGGTCCCAGCCACTTTCATTCTAGGCTGTGACTATCACAAAGCTCCATACTTTTCTGTATGTATGTACCAGACAAAATGAAAGCTGCCTCACTTGAGGGATGTTGCCACTTACCCAGGGCCCACTGAGGGAAAATAACTGACTAGCATAGGGATAAAATAAGTTGGAGTCCTTGACTCTCTCCTATTGCCTGAGTCCCTCATTCCTTCTCTTATGAATCAATTTCATAAAAATGTGCATGTCAGCTTTTGCATCTAATAGTGAGATATAAAAGGATTTGATGAAATATCCAGAACCCTGTCTAGCAGCCTATACAAAAATTAACTCAAAATGGATCAATGACCTAACTATAAGAAATGAAACCATAAAATTGCTTGAAGAAAACACAGGATAAAATCTTAAATACATTGCATTTGAAAATGGATTCTAAGATATGCCAAAAGCAAAAGTAACAAAAGAAAAAGATAGTTTTAAAAGATACTAATTCTACACAAACTCTTTCCCAAGGAAAAAAAAAAAAAGAAGAGAGACATTATGCAACTCATTGTATGAAGCCAGCATTGGTCAAATCATATAGTCAAATCACAATAAAGCAATTCAGAATGTATGTTGTTTCCATGGTGGATCAAAGTTTTTTATTTATATACATTCTGAATTGCTTTCCAAATACAATTTTGGCCTTTGTTGAATAATCCTATTAATGAAGTTTCTATACCATAAAGACTGAGCTGTCAAAAAACACTTTTACTAGATTACAGTGAAAGATGACCAGTTTTTCCTTCAGAACACCACCTACCTCAACTGAAGAAAAGACCTACAACACCTTCTATTTTGTCTAAAGAAAAATAATCATACCTAGAAATAAAAAGTAATAAAAGCTACTCTAACCTGCAACAAGATAGTACATTTTTCAAAGTATTTCAGATGCATTATGTCATTTGAGCTCATCACCATTTTGAGAGATAATTTATGGTTTTTTTTAAGGCACATCAAATTCCATACCTACAAATACATAAACAATGGGGCCAGACAGTTCATGTATATAAGGAGACTCACTTGCATAAAGAAATCACAGTCAAGTACCAAAATGTACCAAGTTAAAATTACATTGCATCAGTGGTCCTCACAGATAACAAATGATTTGAAAACTGTCAGTGACATCCATTACTTCAAGAACAAACTTGTCAAAAATATGCTCATGAGTACCAACTAAAATAACAAATGTTAAATGCCATAGCATCCTTTCAGAAGACAATTGGCAAAAGTAAAAAATACACAGACCAAGCTACAGGCATGCATCTTTTACTAAAACTGGGAGTAGTACAGTGTATTTTATAAATTATTCTTAAAACTTGTAATTAATATTTAACAGCTAGGGAATTTTATCAATGTAAATTGAGACACAGGAAAAACAAGTAAGAAAAGGAGTGACTCTAAATGTCATATAAAAGTCATGGCATGGAGACTAATTTTTATATAAATCAGTAGTATTGGAATATATATAATTAAAGGATATTTATTTACAGATAAATGGCAAAAAGAAGAGAGACAACTACAAGCATAACAGAGAAAGTGATGAGAGAAGTCATTTGTCACCAGCAATACAAGATGATAGTAAAATGACAGTAGAACCAATAAGCAACTGATAGATTGGTTGTGATTCAGCCTTTACAAACAATATAGTAATTACATTTTCAAAACCCAGGGACAATGGCTTGCTGGTTCTGAAATTGTCTTAGCCTCAGGCTAAGTCATATTTGACCAATAAATTTTACCTAAGTTTCAAACATATATGGATTCATAACAGACAATTAAAACAACATTGACATTTTATTACTAAGGCTCCCACAACACTGTTTTCTATTGTGCATTATATTTATGAATATTACATTCTCTCTGCTGTAACATATTTGAAAAAAAATTACTGGAGTAATTTCTAAACTTTGGTGAAACTTTGAATTGGAGAAACAAAATATAATTGTGAGTTTTGAATATTTGCCTGATTTATTTGATAAACAAGTATGCCCTGTCATTATTACTGAAAACAAAATTTCCAGAGCCCTTTGGGAAAAAAATCACAATAAATAAAAAGAAATTACAGGCCATATCTCCTAGGCACATATACACAAAGATATTTTTAAAATATTAGGAAATCAAATGTAGTTTAATAAAAACTAATAATGCACCATGATGCTCTGGAGTTTATCCCAAGAATAAAAGGATGGTTTATCATTCCAAAACCATTCAATGCAATTCATTAAATTAACAATGCAGGAGAAGAAACACTTGATCTTTCAATAGAGGCATAGAAATATTTTATAAACTTAAACCAAAATTTGTGATTTAAAAAATAAGTTAGCAAATGAGAAATAGAAATGAACTTGTTCAACATGACTGTTGCAAATTAGTTAAGTTGGATTTTAAATTTGGGTCTGGGTTGAGGATATGACACAATGATAAATTAATGATTTATGAAAAAAGATAGTATGATACTCACAGGTCCCAGAGAGGGAGGGGGTTGCTGTGAGGGGCAACAGGAAGTGCACACACTTGAGGTGTTCAACCAGTAGGTGGAGAGCACACAAGTACAGCAGGAGGGATCCACTGGCTTGTGCTATTTATTGTGGTCCAGATGTGGAGGATAGTGGATTTCATGTGGGAGGGAAACATGGGTATGTTTAAAGCAAACACACAGGAAAGAGTGAAGAGACTGGGGGTTTGAGGGTGGTACGGATGGTTAGCTTATCATTTTGGACCAGCAGCGGGTTTGGGGTTTTGAATGAGGTGTGTGGATAGTGTATGTGATGGTCACATATGCAGATTTCAGCTTAGGAATGTGCTCTATCAACATACTTATTCAGCATTATAACAGAGGTACTGGCTATTACAGTAAAGTAAGAGAAAGAAAGAAAAATAAAAAAGAAAGAAAGAAACAAAATTATAAAAATATATTTATTTGCAGATGGTAGGATTCTCTCAGGAGAAAATGTTCAATTCATTACAAAACAGTAAGAGACCCAGTAAGTGAATTTAGAAAGGTCACAGGATACAAAGTCAATGTTGTAAAATTAGTTGGATTTCTACAAGTGAAAAAATTCAAAAGGAAAGTGAAATCAAATTACTATATACAATACTATTAGAACATATGAACTATTACAGAAACATTTAAAAAATATATTCAAGACCTGATTATGAAAATGAGAAAACACTTCTAAGAGAAATTAAAGATGCCCATAAATGAAGAGATATACCATGTTGATGGAATAGTGATCCATTCTTTTTACCATATAACTTTTATAGATTCAATGCAATTCCAGTCAAATTCCTTTAGAATTTTGGGGGGAAATTTACAGGCTTATTTTGAAATTTATGCAGAAATTTAAAATAGATACTGTAGTAATTCACACCCAAAGAATGAGCATTGGAATTGCTGTACCTAATTTCAAGATTTCCTATAAAGCTCCAGTAGAAAGACTGTGTGACATTGGCATAGACATAAAAATATAGATTGGTGGAACAGAATATAAATGATAAACAGACTCAAATATGTGGTTATTTTTCCAAAAATCTCAAAGTAATTCAGTAGGAAAAGAATAGACTTTGCTACAAATTTGGCTGGATCCATTGTATATCCACAGGGGAAAAATGTACCTCAAATATTTCCTCTCATCATACACAAAAATTAAATCAAATTTGGTCAGAGACCTTATGTTAAGCTAAATCTACAAAAATTCTAGAAGAAATTTTGTGATATTAAGTAGGCGAATATTTCTTAGATATAAAACAATAAGCATGAACCAAAAGAAGAAGATGCAAAGTAAACTTTGTTAAAATTTATAAACTTCTGATCATCAGAAGACACTATTTTAAAAATGAAAATGTAAAAATACAGGCCACAGACTTCTGTAAAACTATATTTACATCATCTGAATGACAAAGGACATATAGAGAATAATAAGGTACCAAGAAAAATATTTTTAAATTGTGAAGAGGCCTTGAACAGCAATTTCACAAATGAAGATACACAAATGCCCATAAAAACATGAAAAACAGCACCTGGAAAGTACAAATTAAACCTTTAATAATTTACGACTAGAATGACCAAAAGGAAAGAGCTAAAAATACCAAGTGACAAAGATGTATAACAACTGATATTCTATTCTTATAGTTTAGATATCTCTCTACATTTTTATTGCTGCCTAATATTCCATAAACAACCCATAGACATCAGAGCTAATTTTCATCTGTAGCCTTCTGGGGTTTCTGGCTACTTACAAAGTTCTCTTGAATAATGTGAAAAACAATGTTAGGAATCAAGTACTTTAAAATATCTGCTATTATGTTTAGGTCCTAAATGTTCTAGCTCTCAAGTAATCAATAACACATTTCCAGAAATGTTTTAAGTCTCATAAGAAATAGAGTCTCCCTCTATGACATGAGTCAATAGGGAAACTGCATCAAAGATTCACACACTGGAATGATGTCCCCCTCTATTCACATGACATTCAACCTTTTCAACAAAAGGATCATATGATGATTCACTTGGTTAAGTTTCCAAGTGCAGGGAATATAATTCCCACTAATGAATGTGTGTTTCATAAATATGGCTCTTCAAAATACCTATTTCTAAGACAAAGTCTTTCCATCAAAATAGATAATTTATTCTTGGGAGAACAAACAACAGCTACAAGACCGGGTCCTTGAACCTTTATGGGAACCTTTAAATATCTGTTCAGTGGAAAGTGAAAATGATTTGCTGTTCTTCACATCTCCAGAGAAAGATTCATCATGGGCAAAACAACACACATGAATGTGTTTCCACCACAATTTCCACCTCTTTCCCTGCAGGAACAGAGCCATCCATATACAGAAGATCACTTCTCCACATTATTTCAAGTAAGTTGATTCTAAATAATTCAAATCCAAGATTTTTGGGGAAAAAGTTTTTCAGGTTTTAGACCAAAAGAAAATATTTAGATTCTTATGAACATTTTCTTAACAACTATTGATTTGAATTAACTGAATAGTTTCTTCCAAATGTGTGACATTTTACATATTAAATGTTATTATTCCTGGAGGAGTTCCTTTTGAAGATGGGATTGTTTGTGACTACCCCCAAACATCATTATGATTATCTACAAAGACTACTAAAGTACTTTTTTCAATAGTACTGACTCTTAGTAAATATTGTTCTTTGCCTATTTACAAAGCATTTCTCAACACTTTCAAAATATAGAAATAAAGTATTTCATCCCCATCCCAATTATTTAAATGATAATAAATATCATTAAGGTCATTCAACAGATGAAGGCATTGAGGTTCATAGAAGGTAAGCAATTTCAAGTTCTGTAACTGAGATCTCTGACATATGCCACTATACTTTTATCATACGATATTGTCCTTTAATAGTGAAGATTAATCATAAGGATGGAAACAATATTTAAATACACTTAATGCAGAAAAGACAGAAACATGAATAAAAACGACATAATCAGCTGATTAGTTTAGTATAAATGTGAACATGGAGAACCCTTAGTGGGATCAGTTACCAAGATGAGTTAGATATTCTGTGTCTCTTTGGCTTCTATAAAGATAAATTTAATGATGATTTTCTTGAGATTATTACATGGTTACATGTTTCTTTGTATTATTGCTTAAATGTCAGTTCTTCCTATCTCCTAGGTGCATACTCAGTCATAAAATTGAATATATGAAAGTCCTATGTGTGTCCCTAGCACTGTCTGATGAGTTCACACATGCTCTTTTAATCAATTCTCATAACAGTCTGAATGGCAGCTATTATTATCATATTATACAGGAGTAAGATAGCAAGGCAGGTAGCTAAGGTAAAAGAAGTTGCAAAAAGAAGATCAGTATTATGTAGTCAATAAAATTTTAGAGTCAAACACTAAATGACATTTTCTAGATGACTAAGCCCACAGAGACTGCTACAGATAGGAAAGTAGAGAGCAGGGACTGAAGGAGAAACTAAGATGAAGGAATATCACATTTTTT
Source organism: Tolypeutes matacus (assembly GCA_026826555.1). Classification (NCBI taxonomy): domain Eukaryota; kingdom Metazoa; phylum Chordata; class Mammalia; order Cingulata; family Chlamyphoridae; genus Tolypeutes; species Tolypeutes matacus. Next base: position 86,223 of record JAKSZT010031550.1, on the reverse strand, counting down.
TAACTGAGAGATTCAAGATGTCACTAAACAAGAAATATATTCAAATTATCATTAAACATGCACACACACACATATATATATACACATATAGAAACCTACCTACAAAGTAATATTAAAATAACAAATACAACAATATTTTAATGATAATATCAAAGAAGATTATCAACATTGTAGTGATAACAATATAGTGCAAGCTTTAAGAAATGGGATGAAAAATAATGATAAACAGAACAATTTAAGACCTAGACTTTGTTCTGCCCTTTATTGGTTGCTTAATCTTGGAAAGGTGACTTCAGAATTTTGTGATTCCAATTCCTCATGTAAAACTCATATAAAAATAATAAAGGTAACCATCTCAAAGGTTTATAAAGAGCATTAAATAAGCCATTTCAGCAAAACACTTAGAACACAAAGTGAACAGTAAGTTTCACTTATTATCATTGTTATTATAACCATCGCTATTAATACCAGATACTCTTTCCTCATGTGCATAATGGATGAGCAATAGTAACCACACTGATTGTTGGAAGGATTAAATGAAATCACATATGCAATGTTCTTACTTCCATACTATATACAGAGTAAGGAATCAATACATATGTATAATATATATATATATAATCATTGATAAAGTTAATTGTATTCAGATAAGAAACATTATAAATGCTTTACAGTAGCTTTTTTTATCCTTTCTTTCATTATCATCTGTTATTTCTGTGTCAACTACTATAAATATTCTCCTAACTACTTTCTTTGTCTATGGTTTACACTCCTTTCTGAAGCTCATCCCATTCTTCCTCCAAGACACACAAAGGACTTTACAATAGCAAAATTCCCATATCCTCCTTCCCCAGATTTCTCTATATCCTTTCATTCATGGTCTCAATATCTTCAGGGTTCTCAATTTCCTACAGAAAAAGGATAAATTCTTTAACTTTGCATTTATGACCTTTACATCCATCTTCTATCTACATTTCTATTGTCATCTGCAAATATGTATACTAGCCACCGTTTCTAAATTAAATTATTAGTAACAGTGGAAAAAGATGATCCCCTGCCCTATGTGTTTACAAGATTTCTTCATAATTATACTCTTATTAAAATTTCACCTGGGAGACAGTTTTAGTAAACATCTAGAATTCATATTTTTATTTACAGCATAAGGATACCTCATAAGAACTGCCAAATTGATAGAATACTATATTAATTATATTGGGAAATTCAATAAATTCAAAGTTGCATTAATAAAAATTGTTATATTTTCAAGTAATATAATTGAAAGCCACAAGAAATTCATGGAGAATAGAAATAATGTGACAGAGTGTGTTCTCCTGGAGCTTACAGAAAATTCAGACATGCAGAAAATTATTTTTGCAGTGTTTTTTGTCATCTCCATCATCACAGTGGTAGGAAATGTGATCATTGTGGTCACCATCATTGCCAGTCCATTGTTGGGTTCCCCCAAGTACTATTTCCTGGCCTATCTCTCCTTTATAGATGCACGCCACTCTTCTGTTAATACACCAAAACTGATCGTAGATTCACTCAATGAAAAGAAGACCATACCATTCAATGGATGTATGATTCAAGTCTTTCGGGAACATTTTATTGCAGGTGTTGATATCATCCTGATTACTGTGATGGCCTATGACTGCTATGTGGCCATTTGTAAGCCCTTGCACTATACAAACATCATGAACTGGTGGGTATGTGGTCTGCTAGTGGGAATGGTGTGGGTGGGAGGTTTACTTCATGCAATATACAGATCCTCTTCACATTCCAATTACCCTTCTCTGGCCCTAACATCATAGATCACTTCACATGTGATCTGAACACTTTGCTCACTCTTGCCTCCACTGATACCCACATTCTAGAGCTTTTTATAGCTGCTAACAGTGGTTTCATGTGCTTGTTAAACTTCCTCCTCTTGCTGGTCTCCTATGTGGTCATCCTGTGCTCCCTACGAAACCACAGCTTGAAAGGAGGCGCAAAGCCCTATTCACCTGTGTCTCCCACATCACAGTGGCTGTCTTATTGTTTGAACCTTCCATATTTGTGTACATGAGACCTGCAACTATGTTATCTATTGATAAAGCAGTTGCTGTATTCTACACTGTCATAACTCCCTTGCTAAATCTCTTAATTTATACCTTGAGAAACGACAAGATGAAAAATGCTATAAGAAAATTGTGCAGTAGGAAGGTTATTTTAGCATACAAATAAATGTCTTTGGAGGCCAACAATATTTCAACTGAGGAAAGGATCAAAATAATATTTGGGATGATCTCCACAAGAAATACTTATAGGAGAAAGAAAAATCTAATCACTACAACTCATAGTTTCTGCATTGAAGGAAGCAAAACTAAGTGCAAGAAATGGTGGAAATCCCAACTAAAGACCATTTCTTCATTTTTTTGGAAATTCTCCCAAATGTGGCTAATCTTTTTGAATTCATCCATGTGGACAGATTCATAGATTTTTTCTGTAATAAAAAGTAAAACAATTTTTAAATATACTTGTTTTAGGAAAAAAAAATTTACAATAATCCAAAGAGGTATACACTGCAATTATCCCCATTTTTACATGAGGAACCTGACAGAAAGGTGACCATAACAAAACAGAAGCATTTTCTTACTGATTTCATAGACATGCTCTTAACTGCTATGAGAAACTGCCAGGGAATGATGATATAAATGTCAAAGAATGGTAATAACAACAATTTATTAAGCCAGATATTGTGCTAGGCACATTGAACATTATTTCATTCTCCATAGATATAAATCTAATATTTTTCATTAATAACTGCTTATTTTATATATTTCAGAATTCAATGTCATTCATTGCCTGCAAAGTCATTGTAATTAATTGCAATTTAGGGCTATATAAACAATATACTTATAATCTCTGATTTTTAGGTAGTCAAGATTATGCAATCTGGGCTTCAGAAACAAATTTTATTACTCATGTAACCAGTCTGAAAATTATAACCCAGAAGATGGTCTCAAATAAAATAGTATTTGGATATAGGCAAAAATAGCTATTTGTAAAATATACAGTCAAACTCTAATAATATTTGTCAGCTAGATGCAATTATTTTTGCAAAGCAACACAATGGGTGGTACACAATAAATACATAATGAATATATGAAAGCATAACTTATATACATAAATAAGATAAATATAAGCAAAATATAGAATTGAATCTTAGTGAATTGAAAAATTTTAGCTAGAATTTGTGGGGAAATCACAATACTATTTTTTCTTGTTTAGACTTAAGAATGAGAAAGAAATTGAAACAAAGATTCCCAGTGTATAAGCACTGGTATTACCTTGATATTCTCCCTGCTGTAAGCATAGTTTCATTATCTTATGAAAATGGACTGTTTATTTTTCTGTTAATCACTTTACTTTTTGGTAACAATTCATATTAAATACTGTTTTGAAAAAATTGTATGACTATCTACACCCAAATCCATTTTAGGTAGACATATTCCATTGCTTCCTACTTTTCTTCATTCATTAACCAACAAATAGTTTGAGCCCAAACAGTGTACAAGGTCCTGTGACAATTTCTGGGATACAGTAGTGAATAAAGAGACACTTATGTCCTGACATACTGCAGATCTTCAGAGAGGTTGTGATCCATTGGGAGACTCCAGAAGATTGCAGAAATTACATGTTGGGTGCTATGAAAGCAAATGGGGAAATATCCAGTAAAGGCTCGAAAAGGGTCAGGAAAGGTCTCCTCAATGAAAGACGTAAAAACTGAGGCCTGCAGGATGAAAAGGAATCCCCAGGGCAAATAGTCATAAGAATGAGGTAAGAGGACTCTTAGGAATGGGAATATGTCACAAACACCAGTAGGTCAAAAAAAGTATTGCATAACTAGGTAATGTTGGGTTGTAGTTAACTGTACATCCATTCATTCAATAACTATTTTGGACCCTGTTTTGTGCAAAGTTCTGTGCTAGGCACTGAGAAGGTAAAAGTATGAAGAGCAAGACATAAACCTTGAGAGACATGAACATAGAAGATCAAAAACAATCTTGTCAAGTTAAGGATTGATGCTAAGGACAATGGGGGAAATACTGAAAGGTCTTTTAAACTTGTGAGTGAAAATGAGAGACTTTTCAATTGTAGTATGATAACTAGCTAGCTTGCTTGAACAAGACTGAAATTAGGAGAGTAGTTAAGAGGTAATCCCAATGATTCAGATAGAAAAGAATGAAAGCATGAATTCTGTTGATGCCATTTGGGGATACAGACTGTGGTAGTCACTGTTGATTCCAGTACAAATCTCCTCTACCAGATCAGGGCATCATGTCACAGCTGTTTTGAGTCTGTGTTGCTAATATTATATAGCCCCACCTTTCTCTAGATATTTGCACAAGATAAAATGAGAGCTGCCTCACCTTGGTGGTTATCCCCGTTGTCCCAGGGTCCACAATTGATCAGTGACTGACTGACATAGAGATAAAAATCCTGGACCACTTGTTCCAAATTGAAACCAGCTGTTAGTGCAATGTGTGTTCCAAAATTCCTCTAGCTCCATGCTGAAGTTAGATTGCAGTTGAGCCCATACCCTTTCTTTATTTTCCTACTGTCTGCTTCCCCCAATAAATCACTTCTATAAATTGCTTTCATGTCAGATTTTTCATCTAAGGAATCCAAAGTATCATGGAGAAACATAAAATAATTTGGGAAATATTTAGGAATTATAAACAAAAGTATATAAGAAGGATGAAGACTGGAGCGAAAAGAGGCATGAATGCAATCCAGGTTCTAGTTTAGATCAATGAAAGGTATAGGACACTCAATTTGGAATAGAGAAGATAAGTGCTATTTAGAATATGTTGGATGATATACTATAGAAGACAAGTAGCAATCTACAAGAAGGTTTTGAAAAATTTGATCTGATCCTCAAAAAGAAGGTCTGGGTGAAAGAAATGTAGGATTCTTTTGAATATACATGGCAATTAAAACAATAAAAGGACTAAGCATCACCTTGGATTAGTGCATAAAGTGAGAAGGAAGGAGGGAACAGAATTTCCCAAGTGATTCAGTGAACCATGAGTGGCCCTTGACGGTGTATGAAATGACTTATAGTCATTTTGATTTTTTAAGAAAGAAAACAAAAGAAATTGATCCCAAAATAAAGCTTAAAAATAGCAAATTGTATATTATTAGAGATATAATAGTATATCAAATCCATAATATAAAAGTAAATAAGTTGTAAGAAAGTCAAAGACTCAGAAATATTACAAACCAAATATCATGAAACATAAATCAAGCTATTGTATTTTTTCTCTGAAGATTAATATACACTGCTTTGTTCTGTAGTGAAAGACAATTGTTGTATGATCATTACATAAATTTTGAAATCATTCTACATGTAAAACATGGATGATTAAATTATAATAGCACAACAAAACACGTTTATATGTTAAAACTTAAAATATTACTTGAAAATAAAAAGTTAAATTTATCAGTAAGTATATGGAATTTCTCATCTTTCATTGTGAGGAATTAATAAATTAGGTATAAATCTGAGAAATCAAGAAAAGGAGAAAGAGGAGTGACATCAGTTCCATGATAGTGTAAGAAGATACAAACTTCTGTCCACTTAAAGAAACATTGAAAATCAAGCAATAATTGTCAAAATAAAAATTCTCAGATCTCTTGAAAACAGCCAGTGGTATACAATAACTAAGCAAATCCTGAATCAAGAAAAAGACAACTTAAAATGTTAGGATAGCCTCATGATTCATCTAGGAAGATTGCCCCCATTTCCACTGCAGGCCATTTGGCACTAGACCAGGATCCCAGTATAGGTATTTTCTGAGTTCCAGAGGTGGTAAAGTAGCCTTTATTTACTTACTGTTGTGTATGTATATCTGCTCCAATTCATCTCTTGGCATTGAAGGACTAATGCAAGATAGTTTTGTCTGCCACTCTTGTTCTAGAACTTGTTCTAGAAATAGAAGTGGTTGACAGGGACACCAAACCACTGTGAAATAACAATTGAAACAAAGGTACATGGGGAAGAACATAACAAGTTGGGATATACAATATAGCACAAGGGCTGTGAAGAAAAGCTGTGACATTTCTGGGGAAAGTGGAGCATTGGAATGTCCCTGTACATAGGGAGAGTTATAAGACCATGCACACAAGCAAAAGGACAGCACATGCACAAAAAGAACTGAGAATATCCTTTGCTTTCACCTCAGTCTCTGCAATGTGGGCTAAGTGCTTAAATAGAGCAACACCAAAGAACCAATCTGCAAAGACTGGGAAAGGTATTTTCTTCTAGTTTTTCTTTTGTTTACTCCCAGTTTAAAAAAAAAAAATCTCATCATAACACTAGCTGCATAGAAGCTAAAGGAACAGAGAGACTTCAATAAATATGCACAACAAGGGATACAACCATTGCAGAGTTTGAAAAATCTTGAAACAGACTATTATAGCCACTTACAATAATTATGAGGAGAAATCAACAAAACCTGTAGAATGGAGAATCTAATACCTGGACATAATAAATTAAAATAATAAAAGCCCACATTTCAATGGTCTTCCAGGAAAATGGTATCAAAGAAGGGTGGCAGGGCTCAACTCTCTTACAAAAATAATGGAGGAAGGGCAAAAAGCTGACTAAGAGTGCTGTTTTGGGGGTCTGCAGAACAGGAGATTTCTGCACATCATCCATGAGGGAGAAGGGCAGAGAGACAAAGAGGCCCAAATGAACATCATGTGTTAATAGACCTAGCAGTTGGGACCAGCACCCAACCGCTACCATCAATGTGGACAGCCTGGTTAAAACCCATAGCTCACTATCGCCAACTTAGAGGGGAATGAGTAACTTCCTCCCTTGGAAGAGGGAAAGTATGGAGATGCGTGAAAAGTGGATTATCTTTGGTCAGTGGGGCATGTTTTGAATCTCAGCTCTGGCAAGACCAAAATCACTAAAGAGTGGAAGTTGAATGAGAACTCTCTGTGGAAAGGTTTGCCAAAGAGTGCCATCTTCTGGTAGGCAGGGATACTGCAAGATGTAAAAAAAAAAAAAAAAAAAGCTTTTTGGAGTCTCTCATGTCCAAGAATACTTGGATCTCAACTGCACCACATTAGTGCATCCCTGGCTCTGTTTTGACAACTTAAACTGGGCAGTCTTTAAGATTTAGAATAAATTGAACCAAAAATCAAAGAAGAGCTATGAAAAAAAAAATACCACAAGGCAAGAGAGAGAAATTGACTGTAAGAGTAAATTAACCATGTCGTGCCCAGAAAGTCGGCGTCGTGGGTTTCTGCTGGGGTGACATAGCTGTACATCACGTGATGATGAAATACCTGGAATTCAGAGCAGGGGTTTCCATCTATGGCATTGTCAAGGATTCTGAAGACATATACAGTTTAAAGAACCCCACGTTGTTTATTTTTGCTGAAAATGATGCAGTGATTTCTCTTGAACAAGTGTCTTTGCTGACCCAGAAGTTGAAAGAACACTGCAAAGTCGAATACCAAGTTAAAACATTTTCTGGGCAAACTCATGGGTTCGTGCACCAAAAGAGAGAAGACTGCTCACCTGCAGACAAGCCCCATGTTGAGGAGGCCAGAAAGAATCTAATCGAGTGGCTGAACAGGTACATTTAGCCGTGGCCAAGTGTACGGTCTCTCAAAAGAGCGCTCATTGGAAAATGTGCTTCTAAACACTTGACTTGTTTGATTTAATTTCACTTTATATAAAATAGATCAAGGAGTCCTAAAATTCATGATTTCATCTGAAACACAGATTCACTAGGAAATGATCATGTATGAAATGATTTAAATTCATTTTAATGGAGGCGGCAAGATGGCGTTGGTTTAGGAGGGCGCACACTGCAAGCTCCCAGAGCAAGGCGGATTGGGGACAGGGTCCTGCCCGGGGGTCTGTGCTGTGCACGCGTGGAGTGAGAAGCTTGGGACATCTATCTGCGCAGATCAGCGGCGTGGACCGAACGGTGGAGATTCGTGAGTTTTGAGGCTGCCGGTGGAGGTTGGCACAGGCGGCTGAGCCCCGCGATTACGGAAATAAAAAATAAAACAGCCATTTGGAGCAGCGGGCGGGGGCGAAAAAGTTTTATTTTCTGGGGAGCTGGCTGCCTGGCGCCCCTTGGATCTTGTGTGAACAGAGCAAACAAGCTAGTCAGCACCCTGTGAACCGGAGGGGGGATTTTGGTCGGGGAACGCAGCTGATTTCCCTAGCCACCCAGGGATAAGACCCGGGCCGCTGCGGAGCCAGGAGGAAGGGACACTTCCCAAAGAAGGGAGGGTTCGGTTGGAAGACAGGGAAGGGTATTTTATATTTTTAGACATCGATCTGGCTGCCTGCACCGACCCACAGCTTTGGGGAGCAGATAAGCCGAACTGAAGCAGCACCAGGCTGAGAGCAGACGCGAATCTGCACTCAAACTGATTTACTGAGCAGCCCGGTGACACTGGAGCTTGGCGCCAGAAGGGGCGGAATCCACCGTCTTTAGCACTCCTCACTGACTAACATCAGAGTTTCAGCTAACCTGGGGAGTCCAGAAAGTGGAACGTGCTTGATTAATTTCGACGGGCCCAGCTAGGGTCCCTTCCGTAAGGGGGTTGGTCTAGAAGAGGAATTATTTTTGGGTCCTGCATTTGGCTAAAAAAAAAAAAAAGTGAGGTCACCTCAACAATTGAAAAATAAATTCTTTTTAATTTAGTTTAATAGTTAAAAGCTGCTTCAGGACATGCATATAGAACCCTGTGGGGAAATTCATTGATAAACACAAGTAGGCAGGAAGGATCCACGTGGACCCTAGGGGAATCATTGACCCCCCTTAGCTCTGTTTGACTGCTTGCCTGTGGGGATCATTGGTTTCTCTCTGTTACTTTCTGGTCTATTGCTATTATTCCCATTTTCCTCCCCCCTTCCTTTTTCCTTCTATTTTTTTTTTAAATAGGTGCTGCCAGCTGGTCGCTTATTTGCTGGGCTTCTTATTCAGTAATTTCCCACTCGCTGTATATATTGATTCTGTATTACAAACTATCGCTTATCCTTCCTGCATGTTTCTGCCTTCTGTTTTCTGTTGTGGCTCTTAGAGACAACATTTTTTCATAGGCCCACAACTTAAGGGTGTCAATTTATATCCCATCTATTTTGTTACCTTCTTCTTTTTTCTTTCTTTTTTTTTTTATTAGTATTAACTTTTTCCTTTCAGACCTTTCTCTACTATTTCTCTACTTCCTCATAATTCTAGCCTTCTAAATCACTATATATATATATCCCTCCATTTGTTTTCCCAGTCCATTATAGGAACACCATATTTTTCCTAGTACTCTACATTGCCTACACAAGTTAAATATTCATCTCATTAAGTCTCATTTTGCCCCTCTTCTAACATTTATCAACATTTCTATTATCCTTCTGCCTTCCTCACATCTTTTGATTCCTCTGGCCCTAACCTTTTGCCTTCAAGGGAACATAGAAAGAAGTAAGGAAATAAAATAAGAAGAAAAACTGCCAAAGAGAAAACTTAACTCTCACGTAGAACCAACAGCTAAATAAAATTCTAGAGCATAGAGAAAAGCTAATCAACTGAACAAACCCATCAAGATAATATGATGACCAGAGGGCAACAGAAAAATACAAATGACTCTGAAAAACTGGAAAACATGGACCAGTCCAGTGCACAAAATAAAAACCAGGAAGCAATGCAGTACATCGAACAACTAATCAAAGCTATCCAAACAAATATCATGGACCAACTTAAAGAACTGAAGGAAGAGATTAAGGATATAAAGAAGACACTGGGAGAACATACTGAAAAAATAGCTAACACACCTAAAAAGGTAATGGATATGATGGCGAACAAAGACACAAGTCAAGAAATGAAAAAGACGCTGGACTCACATGGCAGCAGAATTGAACATGCAGAGGAAAGAATTAGTGATATGGAAGACAATACAGTTGAAATCAAAGAGATTATAGAAAAGATAGACAAAAAGATAGAAAAAATCCAGTATGGTCTCAGGGAATTAACCGATAATGCAAGACGCACAAACATACGCATTATGGGCATCCCAGAAGGAGAAGAGAAGGGAAAGGGAACAGAAGGAGTGCTGAAGGAAGTTATGGCTGAAAACTTCCCAACTCTAGTGAGAGAGATGGATGTGCCGATCCAGGAAGCACAGCGCACCCCAAATAGTATAAATCCCAACAGGCCAACTCCAAGACATATACTTGTCAAACTGTCCAATGCTCAAGACAAAGAGAAAATACTCAAGGCAGCAAGAGAAAAGAGAACCATCACATACAAGGGAAGCACAATAAGATTAAGTGCTGATTTCTCAGCTGAAACCATGGAGGCAAGAAGACAGTGGTATGACATAGTCAAAACACTAAAAGAAAAAAACTTCCAGCCACGAATTCTCTATCCAGCAAAATTGGCATTCAAAAATGATGGAGAGATCAAAATATTCACAGATAAACAGCAATTAAGAGAGTATGTCAAGAAGAAACCAGCACTTCAAGAAATACTAAAGGAATCTCTACAAATTGAAAGGAAAAAACAAAGGAGAGAGAGTTGGAGGAGAGTTTAAAAACAACTGAAAACTCAAAAAGAGAAACAAAACAACATATGACATACATTAACCCAAAGAAAAAATGACTGAAGTAAGAAATTCGTTACGAGTAATAACACTGAATGTTAATGGATTAAATTCACCAAACAAAAGACACAGATTGGCAGAATGGATAAGAAAATATGATCCATCTATATGCTGTCTACAAGAAACCCACCTTAGGCCCAGGGATTCAAGGAGGCTGAAAGTGAATGGCTGGAAAACCATTTTACAAGCTAACAATAGACAAAAAAGGGCAGGAGTAGCTATTCTAATATCAGACAAAATAGACTTTAAATGCAAAACTATTGTAAGAGACAAAGACGGACACTACATATTAGTAAAAGGAGTAATCTCTCAAGAAGAGAGAACAATCATCAACATTTACGCACCTAATTGAGGTGCCTCAAAATATGTGCGGCAAACTCTGGAAAAACTAAGAGGAGAAATAAATTCCTCTAAAATTATAGCAGGGGACTTCAACACACCATTATCATCATTAGACAGAACATCTAGGCAGAGAATCAATAAAGAAACGAAGGCACTCAACAATACATTAGAAGATTTGGACTTAATAGACATATACAGAACACTACACCCAAATACAGTGGGATTTATATTCTTCTCCAGTGCACATGGAACATACTCCAAAATAGACCACATGCTAGTCCACAAAACAACACTCAATGAATTCAGAAAGATTGAGATTATACAAAGTAATTTCTCTGACCACAACGGAATGAAGTTGGAAATCAATAAGGGCCAGAGAAACAGGTTAGGCACAAGGATATGGAAGTTAAACAACACACTCTTAGACAAACAGTGGGTCAAAGAGGAAATTTCAAAAGAAATCAGTAACTACCTTGAAACTAATGAAAACAACAACACAACATATCAAAACCTATGGGATGCAGAAAAAGCAGTCCTGAGAGGGAAGTTCATAGCCATAAATTCATATATTAAAAAAGAAGAAAGAGCTAAAATTGAAGACCTAACTGCACACTTGGAGGAATTGGAAAAACAACAACAAACTAAACCTAAAGGAAGTAGAAAACAGGAAATAACCAAGATTAGAGCAGAACTATATGAAATAGAGAATAAGAAAGCACTGGAAACAATAAACAAAACCAAAAGCTGGTTCTTCGAGAATATCAACAAAATTGACAAACCCTTAGCCAGACTAACAAAGAAAAAGAGGGAACAGATGCAAATACATAAAATAAGGAATGAGCAAGGTGATATCACTACTGACCCCACAGAAATAAAGAGTATCATAAGAGGATACTTTGAAAAATTATATGCCAACAAGAATGACAATTTAGAGG
>JAKSZT010031550.1:18679-59278 GCA_026826555.1 Tolypeutes matacus | reverse complement strand
GGCCATTTTAAATCAGCACACACCACTAAGAACTGAGTGGGAGAGAGTGTGGTCTACAGTGTGAACTGTGGTCTATGGTTGGTGGCAAGGCTCCAGGATGTGTAAGTTCATTGAGGGTGGTGGGCCACACTATGGGAGATGTTTGTGTGGGATGTGGTGGGAGGTGTGGGAGGTGGGCAACATGGGAATCCCAGTGAGTTCCATGTAATATTTTGGGTAATCTAAGCACCTCTTAAAATATATGTGTATATATATATATATATAAATAACATTTTTGTAAGCAAATACACATATATGCATATATATTTATATATCATTTTGCAAATGTTTGTCTGTATTGTGAGAATTTTGATTTTTACCCATAATAATAAAAAAAATTAATCAATTAAAAAAAAACATATTGTTTCATTCTTTGCTCTGTGTTTGAGTACTTTTGAATGCTTAGGCTCTTTACAACTCTGCTTATCCTTCACTTCTTGAATGTTCAGAGAATAAACTTCAGGCATAGATAATATTTTAAGATCTTCTCAGGACTTTTCTGAGCATGCACATATCCTTGAACATACATGTGGACTTCTAGATTATCTGACATACAGAAGAGCTTTACAAAGACTTTATCCCTCCATGTATATCCTTCCTTAGCCTTTTCCTTACCAGATTTTTCAGTCTCTGCTGCTTTCTCCATCTGGAGATACAGCTATGCCACTATATTTACCTTTGGTTCTTTAACAAACAATGCCCAAGAAGGCTCTCCAGGCTTTAGAACTTTCCAAGGCATGAGTAACAAAGGCAACTCCTGGAGTCAATTCCTCACAGAGCCATCAGTCAAATCAAAATGCATACCCATAATTATTTCAAATCAAGGTGTGTTTGTTCCTGGTACACTAAGAATTGTGGGCTGCTTCTGCAATGGCATTTGATGGGTTAAAATGATATAATGGTATAACTAAATTTATCAAGTTCCTTCTTCATTAAGAATATTGTGTTCCAAAGTTCCTGTTAGTAAAAATGGCACTCACTGGGACATGGAGACTGATGATTGTAGGCAGGAAATTTATTGGGGAGTTCTCCATCAAAGGGGGTCTGAAGAATAGACTTCAGCCCACCCATGGAAGTGGTGGTTATGAATTTATACAGTATTTGAATAAATGGGAAAAGTTGGTCAGTGTGATGGGGGTTAAGATTTGGATAAGACCTAGGAGCCAATAGGGTACCTTAAAAGAGAAATTCTTCCCTTGTATGGCTAGATCACAATGAGTTAGGGAGTAGTGTGTTCTTGGAATGCAACGGGGGTTGATGGAGTCTTGGTCTGTAGGAGGTGGCGGTCTTTATCTCACTCTGCTCCCATTGCCATGTGGTTTATTTGTTCATCCTTGGGGAGAAGTGCTGGGTTTCATTCATGCATGTAGGCTATGGTTTGCTCAGTCAGTCACATAGGCTTTGGATGGTGGTTGCCTTCCTTCAATTTATGTCACAGCTTGTTGATCATACCTTGTGAACCTTGTAAGAGAGAACCTTTAACATTCCTACTCTTTGATATATATATATATATGATGAGGGACCTTAGTACGGGATTATAAGATGCTGGGCTGGACGGGAGAGTGAAGGGATTTGGGGTGTCAACTCAGTGTAGCTACTTCCTGCTGTCAAGGGGCAGAGAAGGGTTTCCTTTTATTCTGCGCAGTGAGTTTCAATTTCTGGTCCTGAAGGGACCATTCACATATTCTTGAGTTATCGATTGTACAATTTGGTGTATGAATCAGGAGAGAAGCTGTAAGAACAGGGGTCAAAAAGAAGAAGCAGCTAAAATAACAGCAGTGGTGTTATAATAAATAGAAAGGATTGATTTTAGGGGTGAAGTAAAGTTAGAAAGAAATGGGGATAGCCATTACTGTTTCTCATAGTTATTATCTCAGGATCTCTGAATGATTTCCATGTTTTCTTTCAAGATTTTCAGATTTTCTTCTACCTGCCCAGTTTTGATAATATAAAAACAACAGTTTTCATTTATGATTGCACAGTTGCCTCCTGCAACAGCTATGAGAACATCCAATACTCTCCTATTTTGTATGACAACTGATGCTATTATATTTATTTCTTGTTGTTATTTATAGCTTGTATGGTTGCATTCCAGGATAGTTGTAAAGTGAGGGATATATTTAAGATTGATCATTCTAATAGTGGGATTCTGCAAACTAGAACAGGCTGTGAAAGATAGTATGCCCTATGCTGGGTTTTTTCTAGTATAGGATTGTCATGAGCTTGAAATTCGAATTCTGAATCTTCTTAAGAAATGTCTTTTCTTTCATTCACTTTGTTTTTGAGGTTGGAATGAAGTTTCGAGAAAGGAACCAAGATTAGATATCTGTCCAGAGGAGGCTATTTCTTGGGTTTTTAAGATAGTGGCATTTGGAATGATAGATACTATAGTACAAGTTCCTGTCCACTCCCAGGGAAGTATCAGGTATGCAATGTTACCACATAGGAAATAAAAACCAGTGCCTACAAGGATTAGTGCAGTGAAAAGTAGTCTGCTGGTTACAAAGTTATGTGGCAGTGTCTGTGACAGTGAGTGCATACCTTGCCCCTTCTGAGAGCAGGAGGGGACAGATGTAATCCACTTGCCATCATGCTACTGGAGTCTGTGCTCAGACAATATGTCTCATCCAGTGAGGTAATTGTTGCAGTCAATGGAGTAAGCACAGTGGACACTCATGGGTGATGTCCATGAGTTGCTGGTGGAAACAAACAGCTGGAAGTGCTGGGCTGGGTGTCACAGGGTCTAGTAGGCATGATGTTTGTTTTTTCTGTGGAGCTACTCTGCTGCTTCTTGGGTATCAGTGGTATGGCTCTGGATCTTTGGGAGGGCATCTGCCTCAAAAGTTCTGAGAGGGATGTTAGAAGAGTGGGCAAGGAAATGACAGACAGTTACCTGTGGCTGTTGGCAGGTGTTCCAGATGATTTTTCTACAGATTTCTCCCCCATGGAGGTCATCTCATAACAGTTCATTGTTTCTGTCTTGTTTTTAGTATTTGCAATCCACCCCTGGATAGGGATGGCAGTCTTCAGAGTGACTGGACACTATTGGGTTAAGCCCTTCACTTGCAACAGGGCTTGGTATGCTTCACATAATTGCTTCTTTAAGGGGTTATATTATACTCTGATCCCTTTCCACAATTGTGATCAAAACCCAAGGAGTATTTGTTTAGAATGTTGCCTCTGCCACAAACCCCACTGAAAGCTAATATTGGAGCTGGCTACATCCAATTTACAGAGTAATTTAAGGTTCACCCCCCCCTTACTGCTTGAACCAGTGTTGTTGCCCTCTTTACTCTTTTTTTTTCTAAAAAGCTGCCTGCTGTTTTTTTCCCTCATTTTCATGCACGTTTTCAGATTAACACATATAATGATGTTAATATCTGAACTAAATGAAGGATGAAGCGTTTCTAGTACCCCAACAACCCCCAAATGACCATTAATTGTTTTGGGTTTGAGGTGTGGGAAAACAGTATATTTTAACAGCAATTAAGAATTTGACAGAAGAGCAGGGACACTGCAGCTGATAAGATACCATTGTTTCTGATGCTTTTATAATTCTGAAAAAAAAAAAAAAGAATTATTGGTTAACATAATATTATTATCATAATGAAATAAGGTTACAGCCACAGCTTTCTTCTAGGCAGCCAGATTCTTTGCCACCAGGCCAGGACAGATGATTGGACTATGCACACATCCTTGGGGAAGCACTGCAAAATTCTGTGTTGGCTCTCTCACATGAAGATGAATGCAAGCTGGATTGCCTTGTCTAAGGAGAAACTAAAGAAAGCCTTAGCAGGTTTTAAAACACAGTGATAGTGACATAATTGGATATTATTAATTTCTGGCAACAAACTAGCAATATTTTAGTTGACTGCATACAGCAATGGTGTTACTTTATTTTATGATAATCTACTGTTATGCATTACCTTTGGCAGCCCCCAATGGCCACTCTCTTTTTGCAGCCATAGAGCTGCTTTTTTAGTGGATGTGGGGCAAATCAGATGAATATGAGCCAAAGCATCCACCTCTTGATTTTCAGGCAAAGAAGTTGTTTCTGTGGCATACAACATTTTTAAAACAATTAAAACTGTGATTAACAACATGATTAAGGTGAAGGAACAAATTGTTTGCAACAATAAAAGATATTTTACAGGATTTGACTTTGAGAAAGCAGGTTTAAACATTATGTTCTTATAAAAGTTATAAAACTTGTTACAATAAGTTATTTTGATAAAACAGAGTTTCTTTTTTGTATACTGATTATTCAAGAGAAAAACTTTTTATAAACTTTTACTAAAACAGAACAATAATTTAAGAAACTTTGTTATTTTAATGGAGGAAGAACAAAATTTTAATTTTGTATCAGTATACTGTTTGATCCTACAGCTTTTAAAACTTTATAGATAGACCCAATAAATTTTATTTAACTTCAGTTATAAATTTTCTTTTGCATTTTCTGTATTCATTCAGGTTTTGTTCCACATTTTTCTCTTTTTTAATAACCAGTCATTTTATGTTAGGACAGAATTACTTTGTTTTTTTTTTAATTTAAAAAACACATTTTCTATGTTTTCCATACTTAAGTTACCAAAATGACATTGAAAACTGTTTTAAAGCAAAGTTTTTAGAACATACAATTACCATGATTACATTAATTGACAGGTATTTTATTTTAGCAGTGCAGGGAAAACTACTTTTTCCATAATTTTATGAAAACTTAAGATTTTTAATGGAATCAAGATTATCTTCTATTTACCACCACTTTAATATGCAGATTGCAGTGGACTTTGACTTGTTTTTCTGTCATGAAGTTAATTTTTGTTATTAGTATCAATTCAGCTTCTGTTTAATAATGATTTTCTGTCATTAGCTATTCACATATTTCAGTTTAAACAATGCATTTACAAACTTATAACAATTCATAATTTTATAGACTATGGTTAATTCATCTTAAGACAAATTTTACCTTTACAGTACACATTTCCTTACTTAATGTTACCTCCTTCAATACCTTCTACAACTTGTCATATGCTTTCAATTTCTGTTTTACATACTTCCATTCTGATTTTATGAAAGCCATCTTTTTTTTTTAGGAAAAAATATACTTTCTTGAACAAACATCAAATTTCAGTCAGCAATCCCACAAAACTTTTATTTATTTCAATATTAATTTAAGCTTCATATTTTTCATTCCATTTTCTGAAGAAAAATAAACTATTCATTTCAATTTATTCAAGAACTATTTTTTATGAAGACATTTGTGGTAATTTTATGAGTCAAGACACAATTTTCATCACTTCAAAGATGTAATATATATATAATGCAAATTTATCTTATTAGCATACATACTTATTAATATAAATGCTTGTTTAAGTTTTGGCCATTTGACTAGAGCTCTTTTAAGAATTTTTTACTTAATTGAATATCACCATCTGGAGGTATTAAAATACACACTGGCACTGAACAAACAGACAAAAACAAAAAGAATTAATACACACCAACAGAATCATAAAGCTCAATAATTTGACTCATAATTCTTACTCTTTTGGTAGGGCTCACTCCAAGCTTTCTATCATTTCACATCTCTGATTTTACTGCTTTTAAGATTTCTCCTGGAATTCCTGTTGCCTGTGATATGCAAACTCATTCCTGGAAACACTTTTATTAGTAGTTAGCAATCAGTTAGGAATACTTGAGCAGTATAAATGCAGTTAAGCTGTAATTTAGCAGTTTAGATAGGTAGACATTTAACACATATATTTTGGATTATCACTCTTTAGGAGCACACTTAGGCTCCAAGTTTAGGAGTAAGCTACTGATTTAAAACTGAAAGTTCCTTTTTAACACCTTGATAAAAATTCTTGACTAAAACTTAAAAGATTGTCAAAGTAAGATCCCATTTAAACTTTTTTACAGTTTATAGAAGCTTTACGTGCTTTCAGTTTGTGATCTATTTTTAATTGCAGGCTTACAGAAGCTGCTATTATTTTTCTTTTCTATCACTTTCATAGAGTTTTTAATTTAAAATTTATTAAACTTTAACAGCATTAATTTTATTAATTTGGCTATAGAGGTATAACTAGAAATAGCATGGAAACAAAACAGAGAATATTCATGTTGCTAAGTTTTTTACTCTTCCAGCAATTTGATTCTATCAGCCTCTACTAGCTCACAGCCACATCATCAGGCAGTAGGGGTTTGCAAAATTGCAGCAGGAAGTTTCTCTTATGTTAGTTAACTCTTTAGCAGCATGATTTCACTGACAAGGGCCTTATTTAGCACTTTTGCTTGTGTGAGATGTTCTATTTGTGATTTAGCTTTATCTTGCAAAAGCAGTTTAACATGATTTAGCAATTCTTTTAGAGTTTCTACATCTGAGTCATTATTTCCTTCTTATTTTTTTATGTAGTTAGATTCTCCCTCTAATTCACCTATAGGAGTCAGAGATCCCACTTCAACTTTTAACTCTTCCTCCACTTACTTTGCTTTTGTTTTGGCTGCTACTGGCTTGCTAGTATTATCAAGCAAGGCAAGGAAGGAGGGCTAGGCAACCGCTGCAGGCACCACACATTGCTTTGTTTCTCTCTAACCATACAATTCCAGTGTGTATGTGGCATTTTCCAACTCTTTCATTTGTCCTCATGAGTTTATCAGCTGGGTAAGCTCCTACTATATAGACTTGCATGGCCACTTTTAGGAGAGAGAGGACAGGAGCTGGGGAAGGGGGGTTGAAAGTGGGGAGTTGAGCTTGAGAGCTTGTAGCAGGCAGGGAGAAGGGAGGGAGTTCAGGCGGAGGTGCAGGGGAAAGGGAAGAGGATAGAGCAGTCTCGGAGGGTGCCAATGGGTTGCATGGCAGTGGTGGGGGCATGATCAGAGAGGTTGAATTTGGAAGAAGTATTTTTTGTGCATGGGAGAAGGGGTTGACTACAGAGAAGGAGGATTTGATAGGTGATGCAGAACTGGCAGAGGGAAAGGTTTTCATAGGAAAAGGAAAGCCTGAGTTTAGGGAGTCTTGGGCCAATTGCCACTGCACTGGATAAAGTTCTATAAGTCTTGGAGAACTTTGAAACTGAAAGTGCCATTTTCTGGCTATTGGCTTTCATTGCCCAATTTGTATTGTGGCCACACAGAGGTCAAATAGAAAATGAGCTTTTTGGTTCTGATGTCTCCTTCTGGGTACAGAGTTTTAAGGTTATGGAGGTGACAACCTACAGGAGAGGTTTATGGGGGAGCAGAAATTGAGTTACCCATTTAGAGTGGCATGGGTGAGACTAAGGATTCTTAAAACAGGGGGAGATTCTGAGTGAGACAGGCAGCATCCTTTAATCATCAGAAATCACCCAGGGAAACAGGAGACTGTGCTTGGGACTGCATGTCTCTGGAGCCAAGTGGTCTCTCCCTCAAGGACACAGGATTCCTGCCCACCATGGCCCTTAGGTACAGTAAGAATCACAGACTTAGTGCTAGGATTTTTCATGGGTTGTCCTGGACAATGGAAAAAGGAGAGAGAGAGAGCAGGATCCTCCAGTGGAGGGTGTACAGCAGTGGCAGTGTGGAGGTTCCCCACCAATTATTCAGTCTCAACATGATCCTGGTCTCAGGTTTTGGCATCAAATGTTAGTAAAAATGGCATTCATTGGGATGTGGATACTAATTATTACAGGAGCAATTTATTGAGGAGCTCTCCATCAGATAGGTTCTGAAGAATAGACTTCAGCATGCCCCTGGAAGTGATAGTTGTGAAAATATATAGTATTTCAATAAGTGGGAAAAGTTAGTCAGTGAGAGAGGGGTTAAGATTTGGGTAAAACCTAGGGGCAAATAGGGAACTGTAGAAGTGAAACTTTTCCCTTGTATGGCTAGGGACTAATGAGATAGGGAGTAGTGTAATCTTGGAATGTGAGGGGATTGATGGAACCTTGGTCTGTAGGGGGTGGAAGTCCTTATCTTGACTTGTTCCCATCACCCTGTGATTTCTTTGTTCATCCCTGTGGGGAGGGGGTGGGTTGCATTCATGCACTTAGGCTATGGTGTGCCCAATCAGTCATGTAAGCTATGGATGGCGGTTGGCTTCCTTCAATTTATGACACAGTTTGCTGAGTATACCATATGAACCTTGTAAGAAAGAACCTCTAACAGTTCCAAAAAAAGTTTATTATATTTATTGACATTTTTACCATTGCCTTAGTGGAGCAATGGGTTTTTTTTTTTTTTTTTTTTTTTTATTGTGGGTAAAAATCAAAATTTTCACAATACATACCAACATTTGCAAAATGATATATAAATATATCTGCATATATGTGTATTTGCTTACAAAAATGTTATTTATATATATATATATATATAAATATATTTTAAGAGGTGCTTAGATACCCAAAATATTACACGGAACCCACTGGGATTCCCATGTTGCCCACCTCCCACACCTCCCACCACATCCCACACAAACATCTCCCACAAGTATGGCCCACCACCCTCAATGGACTTACACATCCTGGGACCTTGCCACCAACCATAGCAATGGGGTTTTGTATTTCCTTACTCTGTCATTTTTGGTCATGTCACAAATCTATTTATTAAGGAAACTGTATCATGCCCATAATGGGTTTATTAAAGAAATGTAAGATAAGTTTACTTTCAGATAATCATCAATATAATTCACCAGTAAAGAAAATAAAAGAAAAAAATCATCATCCTAATAGATGTAGAAAACCATTGACAAAATTCACACCCATTTTTCATAAAAACTTTTAGCAATATAAGGAGTAAAAGAAAATCTCTAATATTATAAATATTATAAAAGCCTACTGTAAATAAATTGTGAAAGATTGAACAATTTTATTCTTTTATTTTACTTTGAGTTTTTCTTTTCCAGAAGCCCTGTATTTAAGCTCACTAAGTTAGTTTAAATATGACTCTGGTTGCATACTCACTGGTTTGAAGAAACAGAGATGGGTTTTATTTTAAGAATTGGTGGGTTGGTTAAGAGCCATCAATTAATGAGACAGTAGATTATAACCCTCTATTCTGAGTTGTGAAAAAAGTGACCTGTCTTTCCTGACCAGTTTGTATGTAAGAACAACCTATGGTATTTATTTTTCAATATTTTTCTATGTTGCTAATGATAAGGCCCACAATCAAGAACAATGTTTAGTAAAATGTTGGATTTCGGGTCTAGCACTCTTTGGTAATATTACAATATATGTACTCCTTAAAAATAAGTCTTTCTTGGATGAATCATTCTCTTCTCTTTCTTTCTCTCTTTCTACCATTGTTTCACCTTTTCTCATCAGTAAATGCTTTATGGTACCTTACATGGGCCGCCACAATAAATATAAATGTGACTGATGATAAGTCCAGGAATGCACAAAATTCTCCAACGAGTCTTGCAACTCATGAGGAATTACCTCATCAAAAGTAACCAAATCCATCCAGTGGGGGTAGGGCAGCCCTCAATAGGAGAGATGCAGTGTCTTGAGGGGTCTTTTTTTCTATTCTGTTTATGGTACACTAACATCACCTTTGACTTCATGTTAACTTTACAGGGCATACAAACAAGATATGTAAATATCATGTTTAGTGACTTGCTCCTTCTAAACATTTGTTTTTAGTTAATAGGTGATGGAGTTACCTGCATAGCAGTATTACAACATTCCAAATGACAAAGGACAAGTTAATCATTCACAATTCTAGGCTAAATATGGCAGAGACAATTGATAGAAAGCTTATGAATTCACAATTATTAATAATAATTTTCTTATTCTACACGAAGGTGAATGGCTTATTTCTCTTCCTAATCCCTTTTCTCTTTCCTCATGACCAAGCTCCTCTGTGAACTTACTTCCTGGGACTCCAGCTCAAAAATTTTAGCATCAAAACTCCAACTCACTTCTTTTCCATGTAGTTTTCTCTGTGAGTCTCCACCCACTAAGGGGGCAGGGACTCAATGTCTTTCTGACATGGCCCAATCAAAGCCTAAATCACTATTTTATCAAGTAAAAGGGAAACCTCTGAAACCAATGTAATCTAATATGCCCAGAGGAAAAGACTAGTTCACAAACAAAATCCAATATCTATTTTTGGAATCCATAAATGATGCCAGATTGCTACACTCCACCCTCTGAATCCCCAAAAAAACATTACAGAATTCAAAAAACTCTTAAATCAGTAAACAATACTAAGTAAAAAATCATATCATAATCCATTTAAAGAAATACAGTTTGTCTCGAGGCAAAATCCCATCTGGCTGTAGATCTCTGAAACTTACAAAAAAATTTATCTGCTTGCAATACACAAATGGATAGACAAAAGACCAACATTTTCATTACTATAAGGAGAATTTGGGAGGGAAACATGAGTCATGGGTCTTCTATAGTTCAGTAAACCTGCAGGGCTTCCTCCATTCAATTACAAAGTTTGAGAGTCATTCTTAGGATGATGGTTTCTTCTCTCTGGGGCCTCATGGGGATCCACCCTTTCCACAGGCTTGCCCAACAGCCACTTTATTGGTTCCACCCTCATCAAGGAACTGGGTGTCAACCAAGCTCTAAATCTCAATCTCCAAGGGCACTGGGGTGATTGGCACAATTTACACAATCTTTGGGCTAGATTCTTAACTTCCTTAGTGCAGTGAAGTGAAGACAACATTCTCCCTAAGCTTTGGCATTCAAGCTCAGCCCTCTCAGAGCACCGATTTGGTCACTTGTCTTTCTGTAATACATGGGTGACAAGTCCACCCCTCTCAGACCTATGGGGTGCTGACCTTAACTGCCCTAATCCTTGAGGAATGTGCTCCACCTTCTCTGTACACTGGGGCAGTGACACTCTCCCCAATTATCTTGTGGGAACATCCACCCTCTTCAACTGCTGGGGCAAACTTACCATCTCTATACACTTGGGTTGGATTCCTCTCTTGGACCAAGGCAAAGTCTTAATTCCACATCTCAGCTTCCATGGTTTTCCTCTTAAAGCTGTTTCTCTTTCAATCTCTCCCATTAATGTCCTTTTTTAACCAAGCTGACAATTGTTTGTTCATACAGCTCTCTTAAAAAGCTTGTTGGTTTAGCATGCAGAAAGCAGGAGTCCAAACAATCAGACAGTAAGACTTTCCACAAGTATTTCCTAGATAACTGCATCTTCAATCCTGATTTACAAGTTCCATGTCTAGTTAAGTCCTCAAATGGAGCACTATCATTGGGGGACTTGATTTCCAGAGGCTTGGAATTTCTGGAATCAGTTTCTGGTTTCTTTGTGCCCAGCAATTCTTTTCTCAGCTTATCTGACTCATCTAGCATTTTGCTATAAGCTGCAAGGAGAAACCAAGCTGCGTTCTCCGGGTTTACTTTGGAAAATTCTTCAGCTAAATGCCCAGGCTTGACATTTCCAAATTCTGCCTTCCATAAAACACCAGGAGTTAATCTTGTTAAGTTCTCTGCAACTTCAAAACATGGATTGCCTTTCTTCCAATTTCCAATAATAGTTTCATCATTTACTTCTAAGGCACCATAAAAAGTCTCTCTAGCATCCATATCCCTACCAGCAGTCTCTGCAAAGAAATGTCAGCCTTTTCTATAAAGCATGTTATAATTCCTCCAAAAAGTACCCCTTACCCATTTATAAAACCATTGCAGCATTCTGGTAATCTCAAAAGCACTTCCCTACTCCTTGATAACAAATTTTGTATTAGTCAGCCAGAAGGATGCTGATGCAAAATACTAGAAATCTGTTGGCTTTTATAAAGGGCATTTATTTGGGGTAGAAGCTTACAGGAACCAGGTCATTAGGTGTAAGTTACTTCCCTCACCAAAGGCTATTGCAACGTGTTGGAGCAAAATGGCTGCCAACGTCTGTGAGGGTTCAGGCTTCCTGGATTCCTCTCTTCCCAGGGCTTGCTTCTCTCTGACTTCAGCTCCTCTGCTATCTCTACAAGGCCAGCTGGAGAATATCAGGTGAATGGCTTATTTCTCTTCCTGAGGCCTTTTCTCTATCCTCACCACCAAGCTCCTCTGTGTGCTTACCTTATGGGGCTCCAGCTCAAAAACTCCAGGTTAAAAACTCCAACTCTCTTCTCTGCTGCATAGTTTTCTCTGTTAGTCTCCGCTGATCAAAGGGGCAGGGACTCATCATCCTATTTACATGGCCTAATCATAGCCTCAATCATTATTTAATCAAGTAAAAACAAAACCTCTGAATACAATATAATCTAATATGTCCAGAGGAAAACACTAGTTCACAAACATAATCCAATATCTATTTTTGGATTTCATAAATAATGCTAAACTGCTACAATCACTTAGACTTATTTATTTCCCATTTGATTGTCAATATTTAATGTTCTCTCAGAATTGGTGTTTTTGATAAAATTAAGATTCCTAGGAGGTAATCTTGAGTTTCTAGTTCATCGGACTGGTGTTGGATTGTGATTCAGTTTAGGCTCACCTTACTAGTAACCTCTTCAAGGGTCCTCTTTACAAATGGTTCACACCCATAGGATCAGGGTTTAGGAACTGAACATGTCTTTTGTGGATGGCATGATTCAGCTTGCAACAGTCCAGCCTCTGTACTCTGAAATGACATGTTTTCTTCATATCCAAAACACATTAATTCCACTACAATATCCCAAAAGCTTAAGACATTTTAGAACAATATTAAGTACAAAGTTTCATTAAATCCATATGGCAGTGATTCATTTTGGGGAAAAATTCTTCAGTCTGATGGCCCTGTGTATTGTGTATTGCAGTGACATTAATGATCTTGTTTCTTCAAAATATGGTCAACATGTTGACCACAATTAGAATATAAGAAGTTGAGAAAAACATGTTTTTGTAACAGTTATAAGTGGATATTCATGAAAGGATATTTATGAACTTACCTGATTCCTGCTGAGTGACACTCCTTCAATAATAATATTATGATTAAACCTGCATAAAACTCTAGTGTAGTTACCACTTTGAAGAGCGATAGGCAAAGGCAGATTTTTCTTAGTCACCCTGATTCTCAGCTCCAATGCCCTTGCTGTACTGTGAGGCTTGCAGCCATCAACACATATAACCCTTGACTTTGGATCCTCTACTGACATTCATTAAAGGAAATTGCTTACCTTTTGTGAGGCCATAGGATGATAAAGTTTAGAGACTCTGGTATGCTCCACCTGTACATAAGTTCCTGGATCTGGTTATGGCATATTAGTTGTATCAACATCTTACAATTAATAAAGAAAATATTGTATTGGGCATCCAAACTATAATAATGCTAATTCTGCTTTCAATTTGCCATCATTTCTCAGGTCATTTTATGACAATTTTATGACACACAAATTGTAAAACTTAGAAAACAAGTTGTCTTTTTCCAATATTCAAAGGTGGAGCAGGTATAGGGTAAATGTTCTTATTCCAGAAGGGAGACATTTGGAGGAAAACAAGGTCATGGGTCCCAAAGAATCTGAAGCTAGCAAATAATGATTTGGAAGAATTTTAGCCTATTCAGATTGTGTAATATAATGTTAGGGCCAGAAGTGAGTCTATCAGGAACCTCTCTGAGCTTTCAGGAATTAACACCACAAAGGACAGGAGTCTATGTGAAGATTTAACTGAACAATACATTGCCATGGAGTACATGGGCTAAACATGGATCCAGTCAACCATATCAATGGAAGTCAATACTGGAAGTATAATTACCCAGGAAAGACTTGTGGGAAGTTATTTTGCCTATTTTTTTTTTCCTTTTGGTGTTTTGTGTGTCCTGGAACTGCACACAAAACATGGAATGAATGGGGCTGCTACTCCGTCAGGCCTTGAGTACAAGAATCAAACCACAGTTGCCTCTGAGACCTTGAGATCTAATGGAGTTTGCCATGCTGGGGTTTGTACATGTTGGGACCTGTGATCCCTCTAGTCATTCCTTTTTCTCCTTTCTGGAAAGGGAATGTTTATATTCTGCCTGACACAACATTATATGTTAGAAGCAGATGTTTTTGAAGTTTCACAGGTCCATAAGAGGAAATGTGTGAAAGGAAAGACCACACCCAATTGGATTTTGATGAGACATAATGCTTACCAATGTTCTAAAATCGTTATGGCTTTTGGAATATTGTAATGATAGTGTATTTTGTATCCTGGTCCTGTGTGTGTTAACCCATTTGTAAATAGTATCCTTAAAGATGTTATTAGTTGACATGTGCCTGAATTGAATGAGGGTGAGCTTAAACTCAGTATGGCTGAAGTCCTTATAAACAAAGGAAATTGAAAATGGAAGGAGAAGTCACAAGAGTAGCCTAACGCTGGAAGTCAATGGAATCTGGAAGAAGGAAAAGATGCAGTTTTGTGCATTGCCATTTCAAGGAAAGCAAACTAACCTCAAACATTGACACAGAAGATACAGATCTTGAGAGGAAGGAAGGCTTCTAGATTCTGAAACTGTGAGCTAATAAATTCCTGTTGTTGAGTCAACCCATTGTCTGGTATTTGATTTAGCAGCAGAAGAATTATCCATTTGTTTCTGCATCAGGTGAAATTTCCACACACTTTGCACCATATATCTGTTGAGCTATAATTATAGATTATGTTCATATCCTCAGTGCTTTAATGGAGTCAACTTATTAGACATTTCCTGGGAATTATCCTTAGAGTAGAAGCTATGAGAATCATGAAACTCTCAAATATTCATAAATCATTGAATGAAAGCTCCCTACTCTTTTAATTGCAAAAGAAAAATAAAATCTTTTTGGCTATTAGAAATATTTGGGGTATTTTTCCTCCATCTTCTATTTCTGTACTTTATTGAACTTCTATAATTTCTTTTCTTCTGCCACATATGATCTGATTCTTTCTCTTTCTCTGCCTTCATGATAAGATAAAACTCCTTGTTATTTTTATCTTAACCAGTCATTCACATTAGGAGATTTGTTTTCATGGTTTTGCTGTGTGGAGATTTTCTGTATCATATTTTGTATGCACATTTTGGAAGAATGTATCATATGGTTTAGTATATAATAATATTTAAGATCATAAGATCTAAGAAAGACAGTCCTTAGTTTAAATCTAGTTTTGTCACCTACAATGTGAACTTGAGAAAGCATGACCAAATTTAATTTTCAGTTAGAAGAGAATGTTAGAAGTATTATTACAATCAAATAATAATCTTTGTAAAAATCTCAGTACCATTAAATATTAATACATGTTAAATATCATAAATAATTTTTATCACTGGAATATCTGAAATTATAATGGTACTACATATTAATCTAATTTTTTGAGATTTAAAGGTAATGATCTGATATGAAAAAGAGTTCTCTGATGACTGAAATGATAGGAGTTCTCAGAGGTTGGAATGGGCCCAAACTCCTTGGCCCATCCTGATTTCTTTCTTCTGATTTTCTGATCTATATAAGGCTTATACTTCCAAGGCATTGGAGATTACATTATCCAAAGGCTGCTTTGATTTTCCCCTCACAAATCATGTTTGAAGGTCAAAGAATCACTTTACTATGAATCTGAGGTTAACAAAATACACATCCAGAATATGAAGAGATTAAAATAAAGGGCTATATTTATTCAGAAAAGATATTATAGCAGAGTGTTTAAGAGCAGACTCTGGTGCTGGGTTTGGGGGTTGAATTTGAACTGGGCAAGTTATTTAACACTTTTTTGTTTAATTTTCATTTGTAAAATGGTAAGAATAGTTGTGGTAGTATATGTTAACTGCTTATAATAGTCCCTGGCACAAAGTAAACATTGTATAAGTGGTTTTAAAATGGAGTACATATTGACCAGTGTTAATCCATTTTACAGTTTGGGCAGATTAGGGCTGATGTCTTTTCTAGAAACAGCAGAAGCCTCATTCTATCTGGGTCAGGGCTTCTATAGATCTTGCCCTGGCCTCATTTCTTTGTCATATAACTTTCTCTATGAATGTCATGAAAGGACCTTACTGACCTTTAGGGACATTATTCTGTCCCTGGAAGTCCTGTAGACAACAATGTTTCAGATGATATGGAAAGACTTTGGGCTTTAGAGTCAACAGAACAGTGATTGAATTCTGTCTTATAAGTTTATTAACACTGAACATATTTCACAATCTCCAAAATCATGTTTTAATACTAGTTCATAAGTAAAATGATTTAATAGTATATATATCCTAGGGCTATATTAAGCAATGGATGAAATAAAATGTGTGAAGAATCCAGAAGAGAGTCTGGTACTCAATCGGTGTTTAATAAATGTCTGTCTTTGTTATCGGCCTCACTTCATCAGTCTCATTTCTCTCTGACTTTTAAAATATTCTATGATTTATATTCATCATTCAATTCAATGTAGATACAACGTCTCATTTTTTTAAACTGGTATGACAAATAGCACACACTAGTTGGATTAAACAAGAAAATTGGCTCAGTTTTGGATACTGGAATTCCAACATCAAAGTGTCAGGAGGACATGCTTTCTCTCAGAGTCTGTTGCCTTCTGGTGCTGGGTTTTGGCCATTTCTTGAGGTTCCTTCACTTATAGATGCATCACACCAATTTCTGCCTCTATTTTCATATGGGAATCTCTTCCTCCTCTTTCTTTTCCTAAATTCTGGCTTCTACTTCAGTGTCCAAATTCCTTCTTTTATAAGAACCTCAATACTTTGGATTAAAATCTGCCCTCATGGAATCTGAATTCCTAGCCTGGAGAGCTCTGCCACAGTCTCCAAGGGAGCGCCAATAGTCCTCTGAGTGTAGGGACAGTGCCTGTCAAAATAAGATGAACCACTGATGTTTTTTTTTTTTTATTGATGACTACCCTTGTGAGTCTTTGCTCTTGTAAATGAGACTTAGCCTGCAGTTGTGGGGTGCCTAAGGATTGCCACCTGAGAGCCTCCTAGTTGCTCAAATGTGGCCTCTCTCTAAGACAAACTCAGCATATGATTGCATTACCTTCCCCCCAACGTGGGACGTGACTCCCAGGGATGAGCCTACCTGGCAACGAGGGATTAATACCAAGTGCCAACTGGCAACACAACTGGAAAAAGACCTTGAATAAAAGGGGGAAATGGTAAAAACAAATGAGTTCAAGTGGCTAAGAGACTTCAAAGAGAGTCGGGAGGTCATCCCAGAGGTAACTCTTACGCACACCTCAGTAGGAGCTCAAGGAACATCTAAGTGCCTATCACCCCACTCATTGGGGTTCCTGAGAGCTCCGGTGACACCCTGGTCCTATATAAGGGGGGATAGCCCCAGAGACTGATGCCTTATCAGTGGGTTCTATTTTGGAATCTGTGTTCCTGAGAGTGACAGAATTGGACTCAAATAAGTCCTCCCTGCACATGGTTCACCAGTCCCTTCTATTCAAACCTACATGTGATGCTGGAGTTTTTAGGTATACTTCCAGAGACTGGAGCCTTCCACCTACCTATGTGCCAGGTGTGCATGAAATCTAGGTGGAGCTGCAACTCCTACCCTATAGCTCAATGGACTCATCCAAGTCACCTGGTGAGGAGACAACGATGGGCAATGGCCATCCCAGGCAATAGAGAGGGCCTGCATCTGCAGGCAGGATCATCCCACCCACCATATCCATGGGATATAAGCCCTCTCTCACTTGGAGTTGGAGTGGACATCACCATCCCAGTCCCCTCAGGATTGGGGGAAGAACTATGGACTAGAGTGGACTTGATGGTATTCTCTTGTTCACATATGGTGATTCTAGCAATGCAAGAAATTATAACAATGAGGTGGAGCCAGTGGCCACTTGACACTTTTGGGGTAGGGAGGGGATGAGCAGTTGAAATACAGTGGCTTCTTTGGGAGTTGGAGGTTGTCCTGAGTACTGTTGTGGCAACAGATGTAGGCCATTTTAAATCAGCACACACCACTCAGAACTGAGTGGGAGAGAGTGTGGTCTACAGTGTGAACTGTGGTCTATGGGTGGTGGCAAGGCTCCAGGATGTGTAAGTTCATTGAGGGTGGTGGGCCGCACTGTGGGAGATGTTTGTGTGGGATGTGGTGGGAGGTGTGGGAGGTGGGCAACATGGGAATCCCAGTTTGTTCCGTGTGATATTTTGGGTAATCTAAGCACCTCTTAAAATATATATATATATATAACATTTTTGTAAGCAAATACACATATATGCATATATATTTATATATCATTTTGCAAATGTTTGTATGTATTGTGAGAATTTTGATTTTTACCCATAATAAAAAAAAATCTGCCCTCATTCAGTTTAGCCACATTCTTAACTAATAATGCCATATTCAAAGGTCCTAGTTATAAATGGGTTCAGACCCACAACCCTTGTCTTAGGATTTGAGCATGTCTTTTGTGGGTGGCATGATTCAATCCTCAACATTATCTTGGGAGGCCATGAGGAAGTTTATAATATTGAGAGTAAACCCAATAAAATTAATGCAGCATGGATGAGATTAACTCTCTGAAGAAGTCACCTTACAGGCTTAAATGTCTCCTAAGTCAAAACCCAATAAGAAAAACTACAAAATTTAATGACATTTTTTGTGTGTGACAAAGCAATAGAATAATAATTGGAGAGAAAACTATCATTTATTGAATACAATGCAACAGATATTATACAGGCCTTGACTTGTTCAAATTTTATAATAGTCTTATGAAATAGAAACTGCTATTTCTGATTCCAGGATAATTAATTGAAGTTTGGAAAATTTAACTGTTTCCCAAGATCACAAGCTAGTGAATGCCAGAGGTAAAATTTGAACCCATGTTGTTTGGATCCAGACCCTACCCTTTTACATTTTCTAGTGGAGATATTTAGACAATAAATAAGTAAGCATATAAATAATCAAGATAAATTCTCACAGTGAAAAGTGCTAAAAATGAATGAAACAAGTTGTGTGATAGACAGTGACTCAGAGGCAGGGGCCACTTTAGATTGGGTGTTCAAAGAAGACCCAAGAGAGATTTTGCAATGTTTATCTAACCATGTGCAGGGATGAGAGAAAACAAGTTGAAAGGACAGGAGTAAAACCATTAGAGGTATTTATAGTCATGAGAAGGTGAATTTTATTTGACCTGGACGAGCATCATTCTCCACACTCTTCTATTCTGACTCAAAGTTCACCAACAATCTTAACTGTATTATTATAAATTCACCTCTACATTGAAATCAGGATGAAGATAAATAACACATTTCCTCCAGCAACATTCTTTTTCCAGAAAATTTTGTGTATCCTTTGTGGTAGTATCTCTCTTTGGTAACTTTTTCATGCAATTCTCAACATAGATCTCCATTTCCTTCTTCATGGACTACATTTCTTTCAATCATAACAATTTTTTTCCCCATGTAAATGTCCTATATGCACTTAGAACAGCTGAGCTAAGATGATTAGTTCAAGGGAAGTTATCTGTTTAACCAAATTTATGCAAATTCTAATTAACCTTTTCATGGTCTACAAGCTCCAGCACAATTGCTCCCCACCCAAATACACATCTCTATGACATCATCTGGCCCCACTCTTCCATGTTCACTGTGTTCCATTCACAACGGTCTCATTCTGGCCTTTGGACTTTTGTGCTGCTTCTTCTCCCTTACTGAAATGCTTCTCCTCTAGATCTTCACATTGCTGAAGTGTCATTACTCAGTCTACATTTCAAATAAATTAACCAAGGTCACAAGCAGATGAATGTCTGAGGCAGGATTTGAAGCCATATAGTTGGCTCCAAAACCCAAATTTTCAAACACTTTTAAGTGGAGAGATATAGGTGAAAAATAAGTAAACATATAAATATTTCAGATAAGTTCTGAGTGTAAAAACTGCTAAAAGTACAGTGTTCTTTTTAAAGAGGATTTTCTTAACCACCCATTGTAAAAGTATCTTCTGTTTCCTTGAGTTACTCTCAATCACATTACCCTGTTACGTTTTCTCTACCTAATTGTACAATCTGGGTCACATGTTTATTGTGTCCCTTTCCAGCTAATGGATTGCAAACTTCATGAAAGTAGAGGCATTGTCTTTTTTATTGACTATTCTATCACCAGAACCTACAACAAAAGTTGGCCCAGAAAAAAAAAAGCTTAAAATGTATTTCCTGAATAAATGGTCATCATATTCCTTTAGCCTTCTGAAGAGTAACTGCTTTTGTAAAAAGAACCCTTGTTAACTGGAATCTTCTGAAATTCCAACCCTGGTGTTAACTGAAATGGAAAACTTAGATTATTTTTGAATATAAATTCTTAGTGAGGGTTCAGAATCATCTCAGTTAGTTTAATTAGAATGGCTTTATTATATACAATTAAATACTTTTAATACTTAAAATGGCTAGAGTCAGAGTCAAGATTGTGTGATGGAGGGAATATGTGAGGAGGGGTGCACCTGGGGCATGCCTATATGAAATATGAATATGTTCAAGTAGTCATAGAGTGTTGTCTCGGTGGTGAAGGCCCACACAATAGCTGAAAGAATATTGAATTTCCATCCTAGGAAGTCCTGCTACATTCTCTAATAAAATGGCAAGATTCCCCTGAGTACATGGGTAGTGTCTAGGAGGACAGACCATTATGCCAAGGTCTTGATATTGATGGCTATACTTATGAACCTTGTTCTTGTGCAATTGACACTTAGCCTAGTAATGTATGTTGTCTAAAAGTTACTACTGAAAGCCTCCTTGTGGCTCAAACATGGCCTCTCTCTAAGCCAAACTCAGCATATAAACTCATTACCTTCCACCCCAGCATGGGACATGAATCCCAAAAATGAGGCTCCCTGGCATGGAGGGATTATTACCAAGCACCAACTAGCCATGCATTTGGAAAAAGAGCTTGAAAAAAAATGTGGAAATATTAAATACAAATGAGTTTTTATGGCTAAGAGATTTCAAAGTCAGTCAGGAGGTCATTCCAGAAGTTATGCTTATACAAGTCTCAGGAGCATCTCATTGACTGCCAAAATAAACAGTGACTCAAACAGCAGGGCTCCTGAGGGCTCTAGAGACATCTAGATACCATAGATAGGACAGACAATCTGAAGAATTACACACCCTGTGACTGGACCATACTTTTGTATATATGCTCCCCAATGTAACAGAGTTAGACTTATTTATAATTTCCTTACAAATGACTCTTCTGCCCCTTTTATTTGAACCTATAATTAGTACTATACTTGTTAAATATATGTCCCAGAGACTTAAATCTTCAGTCTGTTCATATACCAATTGAGCCCTGAATCTCAGCAGAGGTATAACACCTACTCTCCACTTCATTGTACACTTCCAGGACAACTAACAAAAGGATGATCATGGACAATGTCCATAAAAAAAAAAAAACAGTGTATCTACAACTGCAAGCAAAACAGTTCCATCCACCTGCCCCATGGGAGCTAAGCCCCCTCTCAGTCAGAAACATAGTGGACATCACCATCTCAAAATCTCAAGAATGAGGAATGAACAAACATAAGGGAGAATGCAACTATAGGCTAAAGTAGACATTATTATTCTAGCAATGGAAGAACTTGTACCTTTGATATAAAGGCAGTGGCCACCAGAGGTTCTGAGGGGAGGGAGATGGAAGAATAGGTGTAACATGGTGCATATTTGGGACATTGGAACAGTCCTGCATGGCATTCATTGCAATGATGGATACAAAACCATTATACATGTTGTCAAAACATAAAATTGTGTGGTGCAAAGTGTAACCTGTAATATAAACTCTAGGCCATTATTAGTAGCAATGCTTCAATACATTTTCAATAGTTGTAACAAATCTACTACATTAATGAAAGATGTTGTGAATGGGGAAAAGTGTAGGAGGAACAGGGGGTGGTATTTTTTCAATTTTTATTTTATTTTTGTTTTTCCCCCTATATTTTTGATGTAATATTTATGTAATCCAAGGTTTCTTTTAAAAAAAACCCTGGGTCAGGGGAAGATTGAGCCACAGGGGACCACATTCAGAAGCCCACCTTACATGACTGTCCTGCTAAGCGAGCTGCTGCTGCTGACATCACAGCTGTGCTGCCCCTGGCCAAATAGGAAAGATGCTGCCTTTTTCCCTGTTTTCAGAAAGACCCTGGGTTCTGTTGAGCCCTCATCAGTACCCAGCCTCATATCACTAATTTCCAACTCAAAGACTTGCACAGCTGTGGCTGGGTGGCACAACCCAAGTCATATGTCTGCACCCTACAGACATTGTAATTTCTTGGTTTTTATGGTTAGAAAATGGATTCACACATTAGGAAACTAACAAAATCAGTGGGATGCCTTCAAAACAATTTTAGTGACCATAAACTCTAATATTCAGTACATTTCATGCATGAGAACATATATAATTTACTCCTTAAGTAGTTTTTTTTATTTCTACAAAACTGTTTTTTGCCCTAAATGTAGGGCAAAATGGCAGACATAAAGGAGCCCAAGGAAGTTGGAGGGTAGGAAAAGTATCACAGTTGGTGCTATAGAGAGTAATACTCCTATATTCATGTAATTTTTACAGAATACTTGCTGTGCAAGGCATTTTGCTTAATGTTGAATTAGAAATATACATGAATAGAATAATCTTTAACCTTCTGGAACTAGAATAGTGTAACATATAATTTGTTAGCTATTCTCAAGTAGTACTTCCACCTTGATATTGAGATGTTTGGTGAAACGCAAGCCTCCTCAATTTCAAATTGTTTTTCTAATTTTATTTACTGTCCTTTTAAAAGGATTTCAAATACAATCCAAATCCCTTACCAAATTTTGTACTACCCACAGCGTTTGTTTCCTATTCATCTCTTAAACTTCAGTTTGTTCTGTTCTGTCTTTTCCTATTTCCCCTCCAATACACTGACCTTTCAGTGTCTTAAACTTACTGAACTCTTTTCAAATTTAGTCTTTCCACATATAACAATACTTCCCATGGTAGTGATATCTCGTTCTTTGAATCTCCACTTAATATAATCTTTATAAGCAGCTTTCTCTGCTTGCCTTATTGAAATGTAGAGTTCTTCCTCTTATTTTCTGTCATAATACTGTGTTTTCTTTATAGAACTTATCACAGACTGTAACTATATTTAAAAGTCATTCACTTATTTATTATCTATTACAAGAATGTAAAGTCTATGCAGGCAGGACTTTTTTTTTATATTATGTAAACTCACAAAGTGTACTTTATACACAAACATGAAGCATAAATTAAAAGGACAACAGCAAAACATTTTAAATATAGAAGAATTTGCACATGTTTTTGTTAAGTAAGAATAAATAATTTTTCACACAAATTCACATACCAGTTGCAAAAACAATAAATTACTTTTTTTTTTCAGAGCTGCAACTTTCTTTTTGTTCGTGATTAATCCCTTAGTCCTTAAGTTAGTGGTATAAAACTGTTTCCACAGGACTTTTAAATTTTTTTTTCTGTTTTATTAAATATTATATCCCTAACTCATAGCATAACATCTGGCACATTATAGCTTCTCAGTTATTTTAATAATGTATATGTGGAGAAATGTTATGTATTATATCTAAATTGGACATTAAATTCTGATTTATCTGTGGCAATTTGAGATTACTTTATGAATTCCAAAGACAGAAAGTTTATGTTTTTAAGCTAATCTCTTCCTGTGGGTGTGATCACTTTGATTGTATTAAAATCTGTTGAGGGTCCTTTGATTAGATTATTTGATAAGATCTACTTAGGGCTTTTGATTAGACTATGTCAGTGAGGCATGAATCATGTTGAGTCTCTGCACTGTTGTGTGGTCTGATATAAACCCAGAGACACAAAGAGAGAGACAAACAACCCAGAGGAAAAGGAAGTTGCCATTTTTTATCCTGCCCTTGTTAGAAAGGACTAGATGATAGCTTAAGTACAAAGCCCCCAGAAGCTGGGCCCATGGAGCAGCTCAAGAAGAGATAAGTCCTACCTTGGATGCCCACAGCTCAGCTCAAACCTTGGCAGAGACTGGTGGCCATCTTGCTTCAACACATGGTAGCTGACTTTGGTGAGAAAGCACCTCTTTTGGTGCCTTGATTCGAACTTTTCTTGGCCGCCCTGGAATTGTAACTTTTTCTGCAAATAAATTATTTTTATAAAAGCCAACACAATTCTGGCAGTTTGCATTGACAGCCCTTTGGCAAGCTAAAACAATATCTAACCACATTTAAAGACAAAATGAATTATTAAATAAAAAGAAAAAAGTATGCCATAGTAAAATGGGAAAAGAAGTGAGAAATTCATCTTATTGCAACAAATGAGTGGATGATATTTCATTCTTGATTGCTAATACATATAAATTTCTATGGCTATTTTTTTTTCTCCATGTTACATCATTATAGCCCCAATTATGTGACTGGTTTAACAGCTTCTTTAAATTTTGATATTATTTAAAAAGTGTGTAGAAAATCACAAAGAATGTAATTAAGCATAAAGTAGTCTTGGACATACTCCAATTGCAGAATTCAAAATTAAATGTTGTAGTTCGATGGGATAAAAGATCCAATGTTCTTTGCCTATATAGAGGGAAAAAAAGATTATCCTTATAAAAACTGTTATAACTACTTCATGAGATGATTTATTAAGCTTAAATCATGATATGAAAAATGTCAGGATAGTACTTATAAAATCTAAAACACGATTACTTTGTGCCATAACAAAACTCTCAAAATCTCAAGTACAACTATTTTGGCCAGTTCAACACAATGGAATTAGATGGAAAAATTCTGAATTGATGTTCTTTCTTTATCAAAGATTACAGAAAAGTTACGTTGAAAGAATTCTCTCATAAATGTGTAGTTGGGTTGATAAAGAATTTGTTTGCCTTTTTAGTGAATTATCTTAACAAAGGAAGTTTTGTTTGTTTGTTTGCTTTCTGTTGGCATTGTGGAATTCATCTCAAATAGATGCATAATTCAAATAATTTTCTGAAGAGTCTGTGAAGAAAATGGATAAACATAAGATATATGAAATCAAAATTATCCCAAGGAAGAATGCAGATTTTTTCCTTCTGTGCTCATGTTGAATTAGAGAACGAATTTCCAGTTCCTTATGTATAAATTAAAAAGTCTCCTTCAGAGTGTGAACAAGGTAATATTTTAACAGTTAATAGGGGAAACCAAGCTTTGTGGTTATGTTAGTTTTCTTATTCAGAAAAATAAGATTTTTTTTTATTATGTAAGAATTTATGTCACTTGAACTTATAAGAATTGAAAACTTGAAAAACTTCTGCTGGATGAAGTAAGGCAGGCTGAAGTCTGGCCAGCAGGCATAGCCGCACCCAGTGGTGGATATGCACAGCCCACCACTCGGGTGTAGGGCGGCTGGAACGGGCATACTGCCCTCAGCCATGGAACGGGTGCACTGCCCTCAGCCTCCCCCAGGCAGCCAACATTTGCTTGCTAATAGCCAGAAGAAGCCTGCCCACATACACACTCCCCCTTCCCGCGCAGCTAGGGAGAGCCGCACCGCCAAGGCCGCACCTTATAAGGCAAGGAACCTGCCCCTGGCCAATCACACCCAGCCCTGTATCACGCCCCGCCCCATTTTCCTTTCCCGCCTCCATAACCCTATATAAGCATCTGTACTTCCCTTAATAAATCAGACCTGCGTGGTTACCTCGTCTCCGCGGTGGTTTTTGCGCCCTCCACGCCTGCGAGCCCCCACAGGAGCCTAGGCCTCTCCTGCCCCACCACCTACCAGACAGGACGCTCCGACCGCAACCGTCCCGCCTGCACTGGACACACAGGGGCTTTGAAGACAATCAAAATTAAATACCATCTAGTTCTTAAAAACATGTGACCATGAAAAAAATAACTGACTATTCTGAACCTCAGTATTTTTAACTATAAAATGGGGATAATAATATTTATTACTGGAAGGATTAGGGGTATATATAATTTCACCATAGATAAAGTTGGATACATAGTTTTGCATAACAAACCATAGATGTTCTTACAAGGCTATGTTTTTATTAATTTTTGTCTATTTCAGTGGAACTAATGGAATGAAAGATTAATTTACTTAGCACGCTGTTCTACATTTCAGAGGGATATAAAGTTGTTACATATATGGTATTTTGTCAAAAATTGAGCTTTCAGATATTTTATAAAAAAGATAGGTTGATTTCCCATGTTCTGAACACTGTGC
This sequence comes from Tolypeutes matacus, assembly GCA_026826555.1. Taxonomy (NCBI): domain Eukaryota; kingdom Metazoa; phylum Chordata; class Mammalia; order Cingulata; family Chlamyphoridae; genus Tolypeutes; species Tolypeutes matacus. Next base: position 33,169 of record JAKSZT010031550.1, on the reverse strand, counting down.
TACATATGCTTTCATACATTTTACCTTATTAGATGCTCACAAAAATTCACTAAGTTGCTATCTTAATCCCATTTTACTAATGTGCAAAGTATGAGTCAGAGTGGCGAGAAGCACTTATTTTTTTAATAATTATTTTAAAAGAGACTTAGATTACATAAATGTTACACAAAAATTATAGGGATTCACATATACCCCACTCCCCAACCTCCCACACCCTCCCACATAAACAATGTCTTTCATTAGTGTGCCACATTCATTGCAAATGATAAATACATCCTGGGGCATTGCCACTGAGTATAGACCATAGTTCAAATTGTAGTCTGCATTCTCTCCCACACAGTTCTGCATGTTATGGGATGATATAAAATGGCTTATATCTGCCATTGCAATGTCTTTCAGGACTATTCCCAAGTTCCAAGAAAGCCCCTGTATTACAACTGTTTTTGCCTCTCCCTACCCCCAAAGCCTCCAATGGCCTCTGCCTCCACATCAATGTTGTAATTTCTTCCATTCTAGAATCACAATATGTCTATAGTAGAATACCAATAATTCCACTCTAATCCATAGTTCATTCCCCAGTCCTGAGGATTCTGGGATGGTGATGCCCATTCCACCTCTAACTGACAGGGGTTTTTGATTCCATACAGCCAATGGATGGGACTCTCTTGTTGCAGTTGTAGGCTTTCTTGATTCCTTGGTATGGTGTTTATCAATCCTCACCTCCTTTTTAGTTGTCCTGGGTGAATCCAATGAACTGGAGAGTAGATGTTGTAACTCCACTGTGGCTCCAGGCCCAGCTGGCACATGGACAGTCCAAAGATTCCTGTCAATTTGATGCACACCTACAAAGCCCATCACCAAGTAGAGGTTCAAATAGAAAGAAGAGATGAGCCATGTGCAGGGAAGCCATAATTGAGTCCAACTATTTCACTCTCAGGAGCACAAACTCCAAAGTAAGACCCACTGAGAAGGCACCAAACTCTGGAGCTATCTTTCCTGACCATAGGTCCTGGATGTCTCCAGAGCCCTCAGGAGCCCCACTCTTTGGGATATTATCCACTTTGGTAGTCTGAGATTCTGCTGATATGTGCATAAGTGTTACCTCTGGGATGACGTCCTGACTCTTAAGTCTCTTAACCATATAAACTCATTTGTCTTTGTGTTTTCCTGCTTTTATTTGAGGACTTTTCCAGTTGCATTGCTAGTTGGTTCTTGGTAATTATTCTTCATGCCAGGGAGGCTCAACCTCGGGAGTCATGTCCCACACTGCGGAGAAGGATATGCATTCATATGCTGAGTTTGGCTTAGAGAGAGGCCACAATTGAGTAACAAGAGGTCTCTCAGGAGGCAACTCTTAGGCACCCCACAACACTAGGATAAGTTGCAATTTCAAGAGCAAGGGCCCATCAGCATAGTAATCAATATCAAGGGCCCATCAACGAATCATCCTCCTTCACCAGTCATTGTCCCTGCACTTGGTGGACTGTTGCTTCTCCTTTAGAGAATGTGGCAGAGCTCTCCAGGATGGGCATTTAATAATCTTTCAGTTATTTTGTGAATGTTTATCCACTGTGACAATGCCCCATGAGCATTTGAACATATTTATATACCTTATATGTATGCCCAGGTGAACTTCCTTCCATGTACCCTCCATCACTGATACCTCACACCAATGATCCTCTCCTGCCCCAGCTGTAACCCTTCTGTGATCCAAAGCTTCTTCAAAAATGAAGCCAATAAAATAGGCAAATAAGATTAATAGGAAAATGAAATAATAATAATAATTTTATATATAAGAAATTAAATACATGAAAAATTAAAATAAAAAGATTAGGATATTAAAAAATATTGAAAAATATTAAAATTTTGATTGACATTTTGTCTTTCATCACTGTAATATCTGGTGCCCTGTATGTATAGACTAGTACTTATTTAAGGCCCCACCATTTGATTAGAAAAATATAATTATATTATTTTTCATTATATTTAACATGAGATTTTTCTACATATATATTTCCTAAATTATGAGTGCTATACACTGAGTAAAATGAAACAGATTCTACATGAATAATAAGAATGTATATATAATATAATTACATATAATAATATAAAAAAAACAGTAGAAATTGTCTTTTTTAGGTTTTATGGATATTAACTATGCCTATTGAGTGTGGAATGGAACATTTGTAAGCCAATGTAAAAGGCAACTTTCTAAATGGAGTCTTCCTCAATAAAAGTTCAGTTTCATTGACAATTAAGAGGAAGAAAAGCTAGGAAGTTACTTTTTAATCAGAATTAAATAATATGATCATGAGTAGATAAAAGAAATTCTCCAATGAAATCATTAGTCATCTTATGACCTCAAGAGGTGTATAACCAACTAGAAAAATAAGAGTATAAAATGGCAAGTTGGTCACTGCCAACCACCAAAATTTCTGTCCTATAGTGATGTGGATCCTGGAGTAATCCTTGATCCTAAATGAGTTAGTGGATGTGATGACTTGGTATCTAACTTATTTGAAAGTTTGACACAATAGAAGTGTTCTATAGAAATTTGTCAGTTGAATGAATAAATTAAAAATTAAACTTATAATACACTTTTCCCTAACATTTATCACTATTTTACAAGTAAACTGCTTCTGAATTCTGGAGTTGACATATAAAAAGAATAGATTAAACTTAAAAGATGGAAAAACACTGTATATTTGAGTAATAGCATAAAGTTGGATTAGAATTAATTCATTCAAAGGATCGGGGGATGGGGCATGGTCACGATGGGTGGATAATCACACAATAAATGAGGGAATCTGAATTCCTAGCCTGGAGAGCTCTGCCACAATCTCCAAGGGAACAGCAATAGTCCTCTGAGTGTAGGGACAGTGCCTGTCAAATAGGATGACCCACTGATGTTTTTTTTTTTTTTTTTTTTTTTTAATTGATGACTACCCTTGTAAGTTTTTGCTCTTGTAAATGAGACTTAGCCTGCAGTTGTGGGGTGCCTAAGGGCTGCCACCTGAGAGCCTCCTTGTTGCTCAAATGTGGCCTCTCTCTAAGCCAAACTCAGCATATGATTGCATTACCTTCCCCCCAACATGGGACATGACTCCCGGGGATGAGCCTCCCTGGCAACGAGGGATTAATACCAAGTGCCAACTGGCAGCTTTGTGCAGTGGCAGTATCGTAGCCAATGAGGTTTATCCGAGGCACAATTATTGCTAATTGAAAATTTTCCCAAGTGCCAACTGGCAACACAACTGGAAAAAGACCTTGAATAAAAGGGGGAAATGGTAAAGACAAATGAGTTCAAGTGGCTAAGAGACTTCAAATAGAGTCGGGAGGTCATCCCAGAGGTAACTCTTACGCACACCTCAGTAGGAGCTCATAGAACATCTAAGTGCCTATCACCCCACTCAGTGGGGTTCCTGAGAGCTCCGGAGAAACCCTGGTCCTATATAAGGGGGGATAGCCCCAGAGACTGATGCCTTATCAGTGGGTTCTATTTTGGAATCTGTGCTCCTGAGAGTGACAGAATTGGACTCAAATAAGTCCTCCCGGCACATGGTTCACCAGTCCCTTCTATTCAAACCTACATGTGACGCTGGAGTTTCTTAGGTATACTTCCAGAGACTGGAGCCTCCCGCCTACCTATGTGCCAGGTGTGCATGAAATCTATGTGGAGCTGCAACTCCTACCCTACAGCTCAATGGACTCATCCAAGTCACCTGGTGAGGAGACAACGATGGGAAATGGCCATCCCAGGGAATGGAGAGGGCCTGCATCTGCAGGCAGGATCATCCCACCCTCCATATCCATGGGATATAAGCCCTCTCTCACTTGGAGTTGGAGTGGACATCACCATCCCAGTCACCTCTGGATTGGGGGAAGAACTATGGACTAGAGTGGACTTGATGGTATTCTCTTGCTCACATATGGTGATTCTTGCAATGCAAGAAATTATAACAATGAGGTGGAGCCAGTGGCCACTTGACAGTTTTTTGGGTAGGGAGGGGATGAGCAGTTGAAATACAGGGGCTTCTTTGGGAGTTGGAGGTTGTCCTGAGTACTGTTGTGGCAATGGATGTAGGCCATTTTAAATCAGCACACACCACTCAGAACTGAGTGGGAGAGAGTGTGGTCTACAGTGTGAACTGTGGTCTATGGTTGGTGGCAAGGCTTCAGGATGTGTAAGTTCATTGAGGGTGGTGGGCCACACTGTGGGAGATGTTTGTGTGGGATGTGGTGGGAGGTGTGGGAGGTGGGCAACATGGGAATCCCAGTGGGTTCCGTGTAATATTTTAGGTAATCTAAGCACCTCTTAAAATATATGTATATATATATATATAAATAACATTTTTGTAAGCAAATACACATATATGCATATATATTTATATATCATTTTGCAAATGTTTGTATGTATTGTGAGAATTTTGATTTTTACCCATAATAATAAAAAAAAAGAATTAATTCAGAGATTTCTATAAAGTAAGTTTCTAGAGGTAGCCCGAAACCAAATCTACTAGAGTCTTGTAGACCAAGGTAGGAAGATTGTATTTTGTTTAGTTTATCATAGAAATACACTGTAGGGTTTTTGAGCAGGGGAATGGAATCATTGGAATCACATTTCACAGGATCATTTGGCTACTGCAGGAGAATGGATTGTTAAAAGGGAAGAATGAAAGCAAAGCGACCAAGCAGGAGGCTATTGCAATGGATCAAAGCAGGTATTAAGGAGCTAGTGAATATGACATGAAATGTGATATATTTTGAAGGTAGAGTCAGCAGGATTTGTTAAAGTTATCAATAAGTGATGTTAGTGGAATACAAGGAAGAGATAGTTTGAACAATAACAGGACAGTAGTTTCATTTAATGAGAAAAAGAATATCTAAGAAGAGATAGATTTAGTGCACAAAATAAAAAAATTAGTTTTATACTAGTTTGACATATGATTAGTAATATCCATTAAGTCATTGCATCTATAATCTTGAAAATTAGGGGATATATAGGGACTCTAGTCACAAAATTGGGATGTTTTAGCATTTTAGTCAGGATAAGCAGGTAAATCCAAGCAGAGAAAATAATGAGATTTCAGTGAGGTCAGATGAAAACCAGGTCTGTGACCTTGGGTCTATAACCTTTCATTCATTATTAGCTGTACCCACTTAAACATGTAGATTATCTTAAATGGGTCTTTAAGTTTATATGATAGTACCTTTATACATAATACACCTTTTCATAGAATTCCCTTCTCATCCTCTCTTGTTCTAGCCAATTATCAATTCTTTAAAACAAACCAAAAACAAGCTTCCTCTAGGAAGTCTTCCCTCATCTAAGCTTTTATTTCAATATTCCTACAATATGCACCCATAAAATGACAAGAAGATATTTATAATAGTACATTGCGTTGTTCTGTATTTGTCTGGTCCAATTATTATGTATCAAATCACTGAAAGCAGAGAATTATGTCTTAATCAACTTTGTAATTACAATGTCCATGTTTGTTTTGACAGATATAGATGCTTAAACATTTTTTGATTGAATGAATAAAAAAGAAAGATTATTCTTATAATACATGTAAAATACATTCACTGATTTGTAGATAAACAGCTTCTAATATCTGAAATCAATACCTATAAAAGAATATGGAACCAAGGAAAAATGTGACTTATTTTGTCCTTCTGGGTCTCATGCAGAATCCAAAGAAACAGAAAGCACTTTCCATTATCGTCTCAATCTTTTACATTTTGACCATGGTGGGCAACTTACTCTTTCTTGTGACTATAACTGTCAGTAAATCCCTTGGCTCACCTATGTACTTTCTTGCTGGTTTATCATTTACAGATGTCATTTATGCCTCAGTCATTTCCCCAAATTTGATTGCAGATTTGTGTGGTAGGGACACCTAAAATGGTGCCCCCAATTGGCTAAAATGGCTGCCAAGTGCTACGTGACTCCCGGCATGAACCTGAAAAGACTTCTTTCAGTCAATCCTCAATGTCCAATCATAACCTTTTCTAAAAATCTTCTTTTTTGCCAGTTACTATGTACGTCACCCCTCTTCCTCCAATCATGTCCTTAACTCACTTCCCTTATCAGAACCTATATAAACAACAAACCTTCCTGTAATAAATTAGACCTGCGTACTTACCTCGTCTCCGTGGTGGTCTTTCCTCCCTGCGCCCTCCACGCCGTCTGGGTCCCCGAACGCTGGTTGCCGCTCAGCGTTCCCCTTCCGCCAACAAGTGGTTCGGAACAACCACAATTGGCGCCCAACGTGGGGCTCCCCACCTCTCGCCGCGCCCGGACGGTAAGGCCTCGTCTTCTTATCGGCCTCAAATAGCGGCACTCTGTAAGTATCTCCAGCGCCTTGCTCTATAACTTGGCGCCCCCTCTCTTCTGTCTGGTATCTATCAATTCAATGCCTCCTCTCCTTCTTCTGCTTTCTTTAACCTCTGTTACTTTCGCTTTCTGCCTGGCCTCAGCCGCCCCTCCAAACTGGAATTTCTGGGAGCGAATCTTTCTTGCGCTATTCTTCCTCTGTGTTGTCTCAGTATATACTTTCCTTTTCTCCCTAACCCGTCGTGCTTAAATTAGCGACCCCACCCCACGCTAACTAACGTGCCTCAGAGTCCCCCTCACTCTCACAAAGCGTCGATATGGGAGCGCGAGTCTCCTCTCGTCAGGCACCCCAAGTCAGAGCGCTGGCCGGTCTCTTAGATACTAACCGACTGAAGGTCTCCGTAAAACAGCTTCAGACATATTGGGACCTTCTGCTTCCTTTTAACCCTTGGTTAGCGACCTGCCATCTATGGGACCCCGTGACATACAATAAGCTAATAAATCGCGTTACGGCTGCCATGGAACATGAAAATAAACAATTTCCCCCTGGTCTACTCCCTACCCTAGTTGCCATTCGTTCGTGCCTTCAAGGCACCCCCTTTTCACCTGCTGATTGCCAGGTCAACTTAATTGATCACCTGGCGGATAACCCTTCCCCATCTGACTCTGGAGAGGATTCTGATATGGAGTCTCTCTGCTCTCGCATTAACAATGCTTTGGAGCTCGACCCCCCCAAGTCCCAACCAAAAAGCTGTAACCTGCGATCGAAGGAACAACATGGCGAACTTCCTCCTAGTGAACAAAAACCAGACCAGGGGGCAGTTGGAGAAGGAGGAAGTTCTCAGTCTTTCGAAAAAACTCAGGACCGGGGGCTCCCTCCTTCACCTGCATCTCTATACCCCTCCCTTCCGGTCCAAAACCCTGAGCCTCCTTCCTCTTCTTCTTCCTTGTCTCCGCTGCAGCCACAAGGTGGTGTGCAAGTCCCATCACGTCAGTCAATGTGTTGGTCCTCCCCTCTTTCCCCCGCCCCTACCCTTTCCACCCTTCCCCCCTACCCTTACTCAGCACCACTCTCTAACAACAACCCTTTCTCTTCCGCCTCTGCTCCCCCTCCTACCAACTCCACCGCCCCTTCCTCCTTAGCCCCTTTGCCTTGCTTCCCTGTTAATATTAATCCTTCCCCACTTCGCCCACAATTCTACTACCCTCTGCAACATGATGAGGTCAAGAATATCCGCAAAGCTGTAAAAGAGGACGGTCTGGGTAGCCCCTACACTCAACACCTCATTGAGGAAATTTCCACACAGCTGTGCCTCCCTTACGACTGGGCTTCTCTAGCCCACGCAATTTTAACACCTGGCCAGTTTGTAGACTGGCGTGCCCATTTTCATTCGGAAGCAGAGAAACAGGTGGCCCTCAATATTAGCGCTGGTGTCAACATTGCGCCTGAGGCCTTCTACGGCACTGGCCCCTTTGCAGCCCCTGCTCATTATGCCACCGCCCCTCCAGGTTTTTGGATTCAGCTGCGTGAGGTGGCTCTCCATGCATTTCTCACTTGCTCTGCCCTCCGGCCAGAAAAATTTACAAAAATGATACAAAATAAAGATGAAGACTTCGCAGCCTTTGTCTCCAGAGTTAAGGAGGCGTGTGAAAGAAAAGTGGCGGGCATTCAAGGCCAGCTGGCCCTCGCTCGAGAGCTCATTCTAGAGGGGGCTAGCCCCGCCTGTAAACAAGCTCTCGCCCCTGTGAGGGACAAAAGCATTGACGACTGGGTCTTAGCTTGTAGTCATATCGACCCCCAAGCGGCAGCTATTGCATCCGCAGTCGTCCTTGCAGTAGCTCAAACCTCAGGCTGTTTTAAATGTGGGCAGCCAGGTCATTTTGCCAGGGAATGCCCAAATTCTGCCTCCGCTCCTTCTGCTCCCGCTGCCCCTTCGGCACCCCCTCCCCTCCTGCATAGGGGCCCCCCTACGCCTTGCCCTAGGTGCGGTAAGGGTTATCACTGGGCACGTGACTGCCGTTCTAAAACCAACAGTGAAAGCAAACCTTTAAACTTCAAAGGGGGCAAGCCTCAGCCCCACCAGTAAGAGGTTCCTTTCCCAATGCCAAACCCCTGCTGTGGACAGTTCCCATTCATTCCAACAAGCCCACGGCTACTTTTAGAATTGGGGGAGGTGATGCTGCACAATGGCTGCAAGGGACCTTAGATACAGGTGCAGAGGTCTCCTGCCTCCCCTTTGAATATCTCCATGTGTGGGAGACTTTGCCAGGGCCCCCTGTACAGGGTGCAACAGGAACGGCTAGTTCTAGAAAAACTAAGAAGCTCATCTCCTGGCAAGATGCAGAGGGCAATTCAGGACTTTTTCAACCTCTCCTAATTGTAAACCTCCCAACAATCCTACTAGATCAATGCGGGGCTGTCGTTACAACTGCCCATTCTCAGTCCCAGCCGTTTTCCCCATTTGGGAGCGGTCCTGACATGTCACAGAAGCCCCCCCAATCCTAGGCACCACTGCTCAGCTACAATCACCTAACCCTGTTCCTCTGCAGTGGGACACAGAGGACCCTATATGGGTTGAGCAGTGGCCTCTCCCGTCCTACAAACTTCAAGCCTTACTTATGCTGATACAAGAACAGCTGGAAGCTGGTCACATTGAACCTTCCACCAGCCCTTACAATTCTCCCATTTTTGTCATACAAAAAAAGACTACTGGCAAATATTGTCTGCTGCATGACCTTAGAGAAATAAACAAGCATATTGTCCCCATGGGATCTTGCCAACCGGGGCTGCCTCACCCTACGGCAATCCCTCATGATTATCATATAATTACAATTGATATTCAAGACTGTTACTTTTCTATCCCCTTACATCCTCAAGACAGACATAAATTTGCCTTCACTGTCCCCCTCCCCAACCATCAAGGGACAGCCTGCAGATACCAGTGGAAAGTACTTCCGCAAGGAATGAAAAATAGCCCTACACTTTGCCAAAATTATGTCAATATTGCAGTGGCCCCTCTTAGAACTCAGGCATTCATCATTCATTATATGGATGACATCCTATTGGCGCATAGCGATGCCCAGCATTTAATCGCTGTTTTCCAACAGCTTACACAAAATCTAACAGATATAGGCCTTCACATTAAAATTGAAAAGGTCCAATGCCACCCGCCCTTTTCATTTCTAGGTTTTCAAATTTCTCAATATGTTAAACCTATTGCTCCTAAGATAAAGATCCCTGATCGCCTCTCTTTGACAGAGCTTCAACAGCTGTGTGGAAACATTAATTGGATAAGACCAGCTCTTCCCATTTCCACTGCACAACTTACGCCTCTCTTTGACCTTCTGTGATTGCCTGCAACACCACCTCAGGCTGTTACTAAAAACATCTCCCTAACTCAGCAGGCAAAAGCAGCCATACAAGGGGTTAACCACGCACTTCAACAGTGCACGCTTAAGAGGTACAACCCGAACAGTCCTATATTAGCCTTAATTCTTGCCATGTCTGGCACTCCTACTGGAGTCCTCTGGCAAGAGGGCCCACTGCTGTGGTCACACCCAGCTAAAAGTAAACTTTCAAAGATCTGTCCAGCAGCACGCCTTTGGGTCACCTTAGCCAGCGATCTGTGTACACTCTGCCTCCACACTTTTAAAGTGAAACCAGACACCATTGTCTGGTCCCTTTCGGCTGTGGCTACTACTCAACTCCTTCAAAACAATGAAGAAATGCAAATTTTAGTAGAAGGCTTTACTGGAACTTTTGACAACCATTATCCTCAACATAAACTACTTGAAGGGCTCATTTGGTTGCCATTCTCAGACCCTTTTTACCCTTATCCTTCTTCCTCCCCCCTCCCCTCAAGTACTACTGTGTTTACAGATGCCTCCAAATCAAAATATGCTGTTGTGGTTTACCAGCCTAACATAGGCTCCCCTTCCACATATGTCAAGCCTAATCCTCACTCTGTACAAACAGGGGAACTTGAAGCTGTACATCTGGCACTTACATTGTTCCCCTCTGAGCCCCTGAATATTTTTACTGATAGCCTCTACACTCTTCAAATGTGCCAGGTGCTAGCACATGCTACATTCTTTCCTAAAGAAGCACCTATTGATAAGGCATTATTACACCTTCAAAAACTAATTGAACACCGCACTGCTCCCTGGTATATCACACATATCAGGAGTCACTCCAATCTGCCTGGGCCCTTAGCTCATGGCAACCATTTAGCAGATTGTGCCATGTCTATGACAGCAGTTGCGACAACTGGAGATCTCATCAATCAGGCCAAGCTACTACATTCCAAATTTCACTTCTCAGCGATCTCTCTGAAACATCTGCTGCCAGACCTTAACATCCAAACATGCAAACATCTGGTTAGATCTTGTAAAACCTGCGCTCCATTTCTCCCATTAGGGCCATTACAACCCCAGGGAGTTAACCCTCGCGGCCTTAAACCCAACTCTCATTGGCAGTTGGACGTTACACATGTCCCCTCGTTTGGTCGCCTAAAGTTTGTTCATGTCACCATAGATACCTTCTCTCATCTCTGCTATGCAGTTCCCTTAGCTGGGGAAACAGCAAAACACTGTATCAAAGCTCTGCATCAAGCCATTCTGTTCATGGGAGTCCCCTGGGATGTTAAGTCCGATAATGGCCCTGCCTACCTCAGTACATCCTTTGCTAATTTTCTAAAATTATACAACATCACACACCACTTTGGCATTCCTTACAATCCTCAAGGTCAGGGAATAGTAGAACGTACTCATCAACAGCTAAAGATCTTGATTCAAAAGGAAAAGGCGTTACGGCCACACAGTCCTCCTAGTGAAATTATTACCAGCTGTCTCATTCATATGAATCTCCTCACATTTGATATAAAGGGACTGTCTGCACTCCACAAACATTGGGGACCTCATATACACCTACAGTGGCCCCTATGGTATATTGGAAAGACCCCGAAAACAATACTTGGAAAGGACCTAGCCCTCTTTTAGCCCAAGGGAGGGGCTTTACTTGTGTCTTTCCAGAAGAAGCACCGCAACCTATCTGGGTCCCAGGAAAAAACATTCGTCCTGCCACGGCCTGCCAAAAAAGGAACAACAAACCGTGAGTAATACCTTTCTCTCAACTCCTTCCTCTTCACTGTTACTCCCTTTCTATAACTACCATTCTTACTATACTCACATTCTTTATTTTCTAATGGCACCTCCTTTTAAAATCCTCACCCTTCTCCTTCTATTTCCCTCCTTTTTGCTTGCTAATAATGATCATCAACCTTTTAACTGTATGTTACAGCTTTGGCAAGAAGAAATCACCCTCCATTATAATGTCACATCCGACGCTCCCTCTTTCACCCTGCATGCCTGTTGCCTTACCAATATGGGTATTAGCAGTCCCAAATTCCCTGTCTTCTACCCCCAAGGCTGCGGCCCGCAAGGCAATAAAATCCCTTCCCTTGACGGGTCCACATCCAAAGCTTGCTACCTACGACAAACAGCACGGACAGGAGAGCCCTCCCTTATAGCAGTCTCAGCACAGGTGTCAGGCTATTACATTTGCCCCTCTTCAAGAGGTTCCTCCCACTCCTCCTGTCATGATCCCTCACATTATTACTGTCCCTCCTGGGGATGCGAGTCAATAGCACACGGATGGTCCAATCCCCCTAACAATGACAAACACATAAAAGCTACAGGCTGGCCCAATATCTCCATAACAGTACAAAACCCCGCCGACGTCCAATGGCTATCTGGCCGCACGTGGGGAATTCGGCTCTACATGGGCCATTACGACTATGGCACCTTTTTCAAAATACAAAAAACACAGCCCTCTCCCCCGCCTACCACTGCAGTTGGCCCCAACCCAGTGCTCAACCCACAACCACTTCCTCCTCCTCTGCCCTCATCTTCGGCTTCAGCCAGCGTACAGTTATCCAACTCCGCCAACATCCCACTCTCACTTAACACGTCTTTGCTGTCACTCTACAACCCACTTTTATCCCTCCTTAATGCTTCCTTTCTCTCATTGAACTCTTCCAGCCCTAACTCTACCCAAGCCTGCTGGTTGTGTCTCTCTTACATGTCGCCCTATTACGAAGCTATAGCCATTAATGCCTCCTACAACAGTTCTACTGACCCCAATCCCACCTCTTGTAATTGGAACCAAACAAAAATAGGACTAACCGTCCAATCAGTATCCCACAGCGGGCTCTGTATTACAAAAATTGGAGGCTCTGTTACCCCCTACAGAAAACTCTTTGCAACCTTACCAATACCCCTAAAACAGATGTAAAGTTTCTGCTACCCCCCAATAATACAAAGTGGCTATGTTCTTCTACCGGTCTCACCCCATGCCTCAGTGTCACAACTCTTAACGCCACTGGTGAAACTTGCTTGCTCGCCACTGTTTTCCCCCGTATCTACTTTCATGATAATAACCAATTCCTTGACTCCTGGCAGAGCAACATTCTACCAACTCATGTACAAAAACGAGAAGTTATCACTGCCATCACAATCGCTTCCCTTCTAGGTATCACAGGAGTTAGCACTGGGGCTGTCGCCTTGGGTTTACAACAATCAGCTCTTACCTCTATCAGAAGGGCCATAGATGAAGATCTAGCCTGTATAGAAACCTCCATCTCTCATTTGGAAAAATCTCTAAACTCACTATCTGAAGTTGTCCTCCAAAATCGCAGGGGACTAGACCTCCTCTTCCTAAAAGAGGGAGGAATTTGTGCCGCTTTAGGAGAAGAGTGTTGCTTTTACGCTAATCACTCCGGCCTTATCAAAAACAACATGGCCCAACTTAGAGAAGGACTAACAAAGCTAAAAAGAGAAAGAGAAACAGCTTTAACAAACCCCTCTTGGGAATTCAATGGAATCCTCCATTATTTCCTCCCAGTGCTAGGCCCTTTTATAACCTTTCTTCTTATTCTAGCCATTGGACCCTGGGCTGTTCGTAAAATTATCAGTTTAATTAAAGAGCAAGTTAATGCCGCTTTGAGCCCCTCTCCACAGGTTCACTATCAATGCCTGGCCACCCGAGAAACCGTCACCTATACAGCACCTGACAACAAAAGGAAGACCTATACAGTGCCCGGCAGCAAAAAGAAGCGCCCTAAGCTTAAGAAAAAACACCAAGATGCATCCCATAAGAAAGCCCGGATTCCCCATTATAACCCAAATCCCTAAGTGCTTTGTCCCCCTGCCTTCCTTTCCTTCCTTCTCTTCCACTCTACACCCACCGCTCTCTCTTGGGTCATGGCCAAAAATCTGATGTTCGAGCACAAAGATTACCATCTCCCCAAAGGGGAACCGGCAAACAATTCCTGGAACTTGCCATCAGTGGTACCGCTGGGTGCGAGGCAAAGCACTGCAAAGGAGGGCATAAAACTAAGCCATTTCCAGGTTCCTTGAGAAGTATGCCTCATTAGCATAGGGGTTGCTCTGCAAATATCCCCTCCCACAAAAAACAGAGCAAAAAAGACGGCCACTACAATGGGTGTGCGCAGCCCAAACTGTAGTCACGGAGTACGGACGGCTAGAAGGGGACGCCCCTAGCCTACTGTAACCTAACAACTGGCTTGTCGATCCTGCAGGAATGAGACCTCTACTTCCCCCAGATGGTTAATGCCAACCTCTCTTTCCTTTAATAAAAAGAAAGGAGGAATTGTGGTAGGGACACCTAAAATGGTGCCCCCAAGCGGCTAAAATGGCTGCCAAGTGCTACGTGACTCCCGGCATGAACCTGAAAAGACTTCTTTCAGTCAATCCTCAATGTCTAATCATAACCTTTTCTAAAAACCTTCTTTTTTGCCAGTTACTATGTACATCACCCCTCTTCCTCCAATCATGTCCTTAACTAACTTCCCTTATCAGAACCTATATAAACAACAAACCTTCCTGTAATAAATTAGACCTGTGTACTTACCTCGTCTCCGCGGTGGTCTTTCCTCCGTGCGCCCTCCACGCCGTCTGGGCCCCCGAACACTGGTTGCCGCTCAGCATTCCCCTTCCACCAACAAGAGGTTCGGAACAACCACACTATGCTTCTTCATAGTTTGTGGGGTGCAACAAAAAGAGAGCTTAGAGGGAAATTTATAGCATTGAATGCATTCATTACAAAAGAGGAAATATCCAATATCAATCTACTA
>JAKSZT010031534.1:1970544-1993143 GCA_026826555.1 Tolypeutes matacus | reverse complement strand
TCTGGCCAGACCCCTCCCCAGCTCTGTAACTTTCCATAGCTAGACCTTATCCCCTGACCAGGCCTTCCATGACCAGAAGCCTCGATTTGCATAAACTCTGGAGACCTGGTGAGGCCCCTCCACAGGCGCTTGAATTTGCACATCACTAGGCAATGTGGAGGTGGTGGAAAGGCCAGAGCTGCAAATGAGTCTGAGACCCAAGTTTTTAATAAAACTGGTGTTGATAATATAACATTGTAAATGTAATTAACAGCACTTAATTATATCTTTGAATGTGGATAAAATGGGAAATGTTAGAGTGTATATATTGTACTAGAATAAAAGTTTTGTAAAAATCCATGGAAGTGCACAACACAGTAAACCTTAAGTTAAGCGTTGGGCTACAGTTAATACAATTATAAAAATGTGCTTTCATCAATTGTAATTTAAAAACCTTTTTTCTATATTTCTTGTCATTTGAATTTCATTAAAAATATACCTATGCCTACTGCTTCCCTTCCCGGTTACTAGCCTATTGTTGAACTTTAATTTCCTCATTGTAAAAATGAGGGCGTGAAATGAATATAGCTCAGTGGTTTGAGTGTCTGATTCCCATGTACGATGTTCCAGGTTCAATTCCTGAAACCGCCTAAAAAAAAAAAAAGAGGGCATAACACTTGTCCTTCCACTTCAGAGTGTGATTTGATGGGTGTGATTCAATGAATTAAAGAAAATATACATAAAAGTTCTTTGTAGCCTACAGAAATAAATGTATGTAATAATAGCTACACGATGCTCAAACAGCACCTAATGAAAGCTACTGGGGCAACAGCCTGCTAACTTGCACAAACAAGCTACCAGGGCGCAGCTTGCAGCATTCACCTAGCAGCTGCATTATCAGAAAGCAGCTTGGGGCAGAAGGGGCACCACCACCAACACTCACCCATTTTCATATCACCTCTTGCAGCAAACTCCAGCAGATGTTGTGGATAGCAGCCAGAAGCCAATCACCACCAGCAACCCCTAGAAATCAAACCACCCAATGAATCTTCCCTGCTTTGTCTCAAATACGCCAATCAGCGCAGACCCTAAACTTCTATGATAGCCCATAAAACTGCGAACCCCAGAACAGAGCGAGCGCCTCTCTACCTTGAACATTCACATCTGAGTGTGTACTTTTCCCTTATTTAATTCTTTTCTCTTTTTTTTTTTTAATTTTTTATTTATTTTTATTATGGGTAAAAATCAAAATTCTCACAATACATAAAAACATTTGCAAAATGATATATAAATATATATGCATATATGTGTATTTGCTTACAAAAATGTTATTTATATATATATAAATATATTTTAAGAGGTGCTTAGATTACCTAAAATATTACACGGAACCCACTGGGATTCCCATGTTGCCCACCTCCCACACCTCCCACCATATCCTACACAAACATCTCCCATAGTGTGGCCCACCAACCTCAATGAACTTACACATCCTGGAGCCTTGCCACCAACCATAGACCACAGTTCACACTGTAGACCACACTCTCTCCCTCTCAGTTCTGAGTGGTGTGTGCTGATTTAAAATGGCCTACATCCATTGCCACAACAGTACTCAGGACAACCTCCAACTCCCAAAGAAGCCCCTGTATTTCAACTGCTCATCCCCTCCCTACCCCAAAAGTGTCAAGTGGCCACTGGATCCACCTCATTTATTTAACTCTTTTCTAACTTACTTATAACTGTGGTGGGCCTCTGAATTATTTCTTACAATGTAACCAAGAACCTGGAAATCAGACTGGCAACATTACTATTAGGAATAGTACTTGCAGTCCACAATATTTTGTTTTCTTTTTCCTTTATAAATTTTATTTTTTATATACAGTAAAATTAATTCTTTTTTAGTGCACAATACTATAGGAGTTTCAGCACATGTATAGATGCAAGTAACCACCAACACAATCAGGAGTCAGAACAGCTCCATTAGCCCAGAAAACTCCCTTGAGCTGCCCCCTTGTACTCAAAGCCTCTCAGATCTCACCCTTGACAACTACTGCTCTGTTCTCTGATCCTATAGAATTGCCTTTCATTACAGTACGTCACCTCTTGAGACTTCTTTTTTCACTCTGCATAATTCCTTTGAGATTCATTAATGTTGTTACATGAATCAATAGTTTGTTCCATTTTATTGCTCAATAGTATTCCATTGTGTGGATGCATTACTGTTTAAGCATTCCCCTATTATAGAACATTTTGTTTGTTTCCAGATTTTTATAATTTTGAATAAAGCTACTGTATTAATCAGGGTTCTTTAGGGGAAAAGAACTGACAGGAGATATCCATAAATAGTACACGATTTTATAAAATTGTCTTATGCCACTGTGGGGATGCACTACTACAAATTCCGCAGGCAGGCTGCAAACCAGGGGCTCCAGTGAAGGTCCTTGATGAGTTCTCAGGAGATGCTGTCTGAAGCAGAGATGGGGATTCTCTCTCTTAATGCTGAAATCACTTCTCCTTTTAAGTCCTTCAATTGATTGCATGAACCATCACTCATTGCTGATGGCAATCTCCTCAGTTGATTGTAGATGTAACCAGCCATCTAGGCAATCAACTCACTGATGACTAAAGTCCATGAAATGTCTTGTCTTTACATTTAAAGTTCATCTCTTATAGACAGCATGTAGTCAAGTCTTCTTTTTGTATATGTTCTGATAAATTTTGCCTTTTAATTAAGGCATTTTTTGGCATTCAATGTAATTATTGTTATGGTTGCTTTTAGCTCTACCATTTTGCTATTTGTTTTATGTTTGTTCATGTTTTTATTCCTCAATACGTCTTTTCCTGGCTTCTTTTATGTTATCTGAATATTTTTAAAATTCCATATTATTTCTCTATTTACCTTTTAGCTATACTTCTTTATATTATTTTAATGGTTCCTCTAATGTTTATAGTATATAAATTCATAGCTGTTCACAGTCTACTTAGAGTTAATATTTCACCACTTCATGTAAAATGTAAGAACCTTGCCAATTCATAGTGACATTTACTGCTCCTTGTCCTTTATGCTACAGTAGTCATATGCATTACATCTACATATGTTTTATAGAATGTTACCACTTTTATTTTAAATAGTCATGTGCATGAGTGCTAAAATTCTAGCCCTTTGTCTTTAGATCCCATATGTGGACAATTATCCCTCTTGACTACCAAAGCATCATTTCAGGAACTTACAGTTATAGCCATTTGTTCCCTCTTTTGTTTTATTAAGCTTGACTATATAAAAAATATTTTGTCAAGTTTTAACCAGTATTTCTGTGTATTTTAATGAGATAAGTTAGATTAGTCTGTTATGTTGCCAGAGCTGGAAGTCCCATCAATAAGTTAAAGATGTTGAAGTCAAGTTTAGGTTGGAACTCAAGCTCAAAATAATCTTTGTTCCCCTTCCCCAACAGTCTTTGCAAAATATAAGTTTTCCACAAGCTCTTGTAGTCAGAATGGAACTCAGCATTTAACTTTCCATTCCACCTCTTGCAGAGGTATCATTTCCTTTTTCATAAGTACAATGACCATGGAATTTTAAAAATTTGATTAAGATCCTTGAGCTTTAAAAAATTTGACAATTCCCCCCAAACCTACCTGGGATTCAAGATCCAAAGGTGGAGGTGAGCATTCTTTTAAGAGGTCCAAGAATTTGCTTCCCCTTGTAGCAGCTGGTTCAGGGGTTTTAGTCCATAAAATTGGTATAGTCATAGCTAAGGGCCTGGATGTTAGTCTCTCTGGTGGATACTTACTAAACGGTGTAGACGGGAGGACCTACCTCTCCATATGTCTTCTCTGACTCTGTGACACTAGCCTTCACATGCTTTCACTTAACGTTTCAGACTTAATGTTACTCAGGGATTTCCCTGAGCCCCCGAATCATGTTTAATATTTTTAGTTAATGCTATCTTCATCTTAGTCATTTTACAATGAGGAACTACTAATGTATACATATGCAAATAACTTCCTAATTTTTATTTTATAAAAAAGATTTTCACACACAGCAATCCAAACCCAAGTAATATTTGTATGGAACCTTTGAAATGGAGGTGGGTTCTTGGATATTCTCTGCATATCTGTTCTCTTTACAAACGATGATTTGGCTACATCAGCTACAATGCCACAACCTTAGGCTACCGACAAGAATTTTGAATAATATTTCAAGCCTAGTTCATCGTAAAATAAGTGGATGGGGTTAAGGCAGGCTGAGATGCATATCATTTCCTTTTCTTCCTTCCTTCCTTTTTTTCTCACTCTAATCTTAATTCTTCACTGACTGACCTCATTTCCCTAGTGAAAGCCAAAACCATGCATAATATCTACGTAGGTTCTGTTGGTCCTTCAGCTGATCAGTTAGAATGATTTATGTCACACAACAGTGAGAAATGATTGTTTTTCTTTTTCTTCCTGTCTTTCTTGTTCTTTTTCTCTCTGTGTGTATTTCCCTCCCTCCTCTCTCTTTCTCCCTCTCATTTTTCTTTCTTCCCCTCTTTTACTCCCATGGGAGCTTGCACCCCCCCCCCAAGAGACAAAGAGTGGACTCTTTGTTTATAAACAATGGGAGTCTTGAAGGAGTTTTGGGTTAGTGGTAATGAGTTCCAGTGCCTTTGGGAACTGGATGCAGGCCGTGGAGAAAGTACAGCACTGAATGGCTATTCTAGGACAATTTCTGAGCTGCACAATTTTTGGATCAGTGCTGAGTTGCCTCTGACTGGCAGTTGTGCTGAAAACAGCCCCAGAATTTTCAGATGCTCTTACTTTTCTTTTGACATTAGGACAGGCTCCACCCTTACCTACCACACATTTAGGGCTTATTTTACTATTCTGGAATGAGTATAGAAAACATCTCTGAGTTGATACTTCCTGCCATCATCTGATCAGAATTACTGAAGTGGAAGGGGGATGCACTGAGCCAAAAATGTGCTTGGAACACAGACAATGGAGCTAATCTGGGGAGAAAGGATTTTGGAGTAAAATGTAAGAGAGGATAAGAAAATTGGTGTGAAAAGAGAATGGAAGAGAAGAGGAGTTTCTTCTTATAAACCCGAGAGATACATTTGAGAAAACACTTTGTCCAAGTATTTCTTGATGCTTTGGGGACCTGAAGGGTTTTGTGCAAAAAGAAAATATGTGGTGTCAGAGAACTGCTAAGGCAAGGAAAAGAAGTCAAGAATAAATGGCCTGTGACATCTTCTGAGATAGATATCAAATATAACTTTTTTTCCAGGCATCTAAGTATTTTTGGATTTTGTGAATGTTTCAGAGGTAGATTTCTTCATCTTGATGCTGTAACTATCTCCTATATTTCTGCTCCACAGCCCAGGTTATAGAAAAAATATCTCAAAGAAAGAAATGAATTCAAGAACAAATATTCTCCTGGAGAAGACAAAGGTGGAGTCTTCACCAGCAGAGCAAAATAGATCCTGAAGATAATTGCCTTTATTTAGGCCAGCTGTCTTGCCAGTGGGGGACAAATTGAGCAGACTTGTCTAATTTGCAGGATCTTTTTGTAAAATAGTTATTCTGTTAAATCTTAACATTCTGATACATCTGCATCAATTTTTAAAAAGAAATATAACCCAACCCAAGCCCCCATGTCCCCTCTCAATCCCCTCAGTATCTCCAGCCCTAAGAAGGCAGAGCAGTAACCTCCACACTTATTATGCATGGTTTTACACTATTTCTTATAATTTGTACCCACAGACAATATATTCAGCATGCAAGACAATAACACTGTCTACAATATACCAATAATGCTTACATGCCAGCCACTATTCTAAGCACTTTATACACATTATTTCATTAAAATCCCTACCCAATCAACCTGCAAGGTTGTACTACTATCCCATATTATACGTAAGGTGAAACACAAATAAGTTTACGTAACTTGCCCATGGATACAAAGTATGCTTAAATTTACATAAATGGCATATTGTAGATTACTTCTGCAACTTTCCCAGCATTATTTTTTATTTATCTATGCTGAAATATGTAACTCTATTTCTTTCATATTCACCTTCCAAAGTACCTCAAACAACCCATTTATTTATCTGTTCTTTTGTTAATGGACATTTAGGCTTTTCCCAAACTTGCTACATAAACAGTGTGGCAGTAAACATTTGCACACTCCTTTCCTTCTTCACACAAAGGAAGTCCTCTAGGGTACATCCAGAAGTGGAAATTCTGGATGATAGAGTACACACAACTTTATAAGATTCTGCAAAGGGCTTGGTACAGTAGTTATCACAATTTCCACTATCACAGCAGTATGGGTGTGCATTGTCCCACAAAGTTACCCACATTTGGACTTTAAAAAATGTGCCAGCTTGTGAGTGTGAGAGGGTGTATTAGTCAGCGAAAGGGGTGCTGATGCAAAATACCAGAAATCTGTTGGCTCTTATAAAAGGGTATTTATTTGGGGTAGAAGCTTACAGTTACCAGGCCATAAAGCATAAGTTACTTCCCTCACCAAAGTCTGTTGCCACGTGTTGGAGCAAGATGGCTGCCAACATCTGCCAGGGTTCAGGCTTCCTGGGTTCCTCTCTTCCCGGGGTTTGTTTCTCTTCGGGCTCAGCTGCTCTGCTCTCTCCACAAGGCCAGTTGTAAACTATCAGGTGAATGACTGGTCTTTGTTCCTGGGGCCTCTGCCGTGTCTAATGGAGCCTTCTCTCCTTCCTCACATATCTGCTTCTCTGTGTGTTTACTTCCCCAGCTCCAAGATCAAAACTCTTACTGTCTATTCTGCCATGTGGTTTCCTCTGTGAGTCCTTGCCAACGAAGGGGGCAGGGACTCATCCTACTGATGTGGCCCAATCAAAGCCTTAGTATTAATTTAATCAAGTAAGAGTGAAACCTCTGAATTCAATACAATCTAAGGGTATCACGAGCCCAGAGGAACAGACCAGTTTACAAACATAATTAATAATACTTTTTGGAATTCATCAATAATATCAAACTGCCACAATGTTCTTTCATAATCTGTAACAGATGTTCCACAACAATGTAAGTTGTTAGTGGAAGGGTGATGTTATGGGAATTCTGCACATTATGAATGATTGTTTTGTAAGCTCACAACTTCATATATATATATATCACTGTATTTCCTGGATTTAGATCCCATTACTAGTACAGCACAGAGCAGTTCGTAGACAGAAAACATAACAGAAATTGTGTTCAACACTCTTTCTTTTTAAATTCCTTTAAGCAAAGTGCTCAACATTAGAAACCTGGGATTGTCTGAGGTATGATGAGTAAATTTGAAAATCTTCTGGAGGTAAGTCAGAGTGTAAATGCTGAAGTCACCATTTCTCTGAGACTGTTCTCTTGGAATTGATGGTGCCAAGTTAAAATGTTTCTCTAAACATACCTTAGTACATTGTGACTACCATTTTGATTCTTCCCATTCGAACTGGGAAACTAACACATTCCTGATGTTAAGTTTTATTTTCTTTTTTTTTTTCCTGTTTCCATTAGTAATGTAAAAATAAATGGTGGCCTGGAGGAAGCCTCTGCTGAGGTGGGGGTTTGGAGGACCAGAAAGAGGCTGGGCCCCAAGTCCAGGGAAGCCACTAGGCTGTGCCACCAACAGGATGTGGGGAAATGAACAGTTCACTTTATATTCTGAGATTGCAGCGTTCTTATCTGGGAAGTCAGTAGGTGGCAGTGGAAGATTCTTGCAGTCTACATATCCAGTTTATATATCAGCAAATATCAGTAAGAACCTTCTTACCATGATGGTTCTGACTGACTAAGGCCTGAAAGCCTTGGTGTTTCAGTCTTTCTCTTACTCCAGGTACTTTCTTATCCAGCCCAGAAAAAGCCGTTCTGTTTATATCAAGTTGCTGACCTTAAAAAATGGAATGGAGGATTGGGGAAGTTAAGTAACATGTACAAAGGCAAAATCACAATGAAAACCCAGTTTTCCTGAATGCAGGCCAGTTAAATTTCCAGAAAATATAACTTCCTCAACACAATAAAGAGCATATACAAAAAGCCCACACCTCTCTCTAAGCCAAACTCAGCATATAAATGCATTACCTTCCCCCCAGCGTAGGACATGACTCCCAAGAATGAGCCTCCCTGGCACTGATGGATTACTACCAAGCACCAGCAGATGATACAACTGGAAAAAGACCTTGAATAAAAGGGGGAAATGGTAAAGACAAATGAGTGTATATGGCTAAGAGACTTCAAAGTGAGTCAGGAGGTCATTAGAGTGGTAACGCTTATGCATGTCTCAGCAGGATCTCATAGATGGCCAAGGTAGATACTATCCTAAATAGTAGGGATCATGAGGACTCTGGAGATACCCATGACCTACGGTTGTGGCAGATAGCTCCGGATTTTGGTGCCTTGCCAATGGTCCTACTTTGGAGTTTGTGCTCCCAAGTGTGAGAGTTGGACTCAGATGTGACTTCTCTACACATGCCTCTTCTGTCACTTTTATTTGAACCTATAGTTGTTGATGGAGTTGGTAAGTGTATGTCCAAGAGTCTTGAATCTCTGGGCTGTTCATGCACCAGCTGGGCCCTGAAATTCAACGGAGTTGCAATACCTACTCTCCAGTCCTTTGGACTCACCCAGGACAACTAACAAGGAGATGATGATGGACAATGACCATCCCAAGGAACCGAGAGAGTCTAGAGTCTACAACTGCAAGCAAGAGAATCCCATCCATCTGCCCCATGGGATCAAAGCCTCCTCTCAATTAGAGGTGGAGTGGGCAACACCACCCCAGAATCCTCAGGATTGGGGGAGTGAACCACAGACTAAAGTAGACTTACTGGTATTCTACTATAGACTTATTGTGATTCTAGCAATGGAAGAAACTATATCATTCATGTGGAGGCAGTAGCCACTAGAGGTTCTGAGGGCAGGGAGAGGGAAATGCAAGTGAAATACAGGGGCATTCTGGGGACTTGGGAATTTTCCTGAATGACATTACAATGACAGATATGGGCCATTACATATCTTGCCATAACCTACAAAACTGTGCAGGAGAGTGTAAACTACAATGTAAATTATAATCTATGCTTAGTGGCAATGCTCTAAACCGTTTTCATCAATTCTAATGAATGTACCACATTAATGAAAGATGTTAATGTGGAAAAATGTGGGAGGTCTAGGAAGTGGGGCATATAGGAATCCCCTATATTTTTATGTAACATTTATGTAATCTAAATACCTTTATATATATATATATAAAACCCACAGCTGACATCCTTCTCAATGGTGAAAGACTTAAAGCTTTCCTTCTAAGATCAGGAACAAGACAAAGATGCCACTGTCACCACTGTTATTCAGCATTGTGCTGGACGTTCTTACCAGAGCAATTAGACAAGAAAAAGGAATAAAAGGCATCCAAATTTGAAAGGAAGAAATGAAACTTTCCTTGTCTGCAAATGATATGATCCTACAAGGAGAAAATCTTAAAAATCCACGACAAAGCTCCTCAAGTTAATAAATGAATTCAGTAAGATGGTGGGGGTACCAAAATCAACACCCCAAAATCAGTAGTGTTGAACAATTGTTCAATACAGAAGGAATGAACAATTGGAAGAAGAAATAAGAAAAAAATCCCATACACAATAGCAACTAAAAGAATCAAATATCTAGGAATAAATTTTACAAAAGACATAAAGGACCTGTATACAGAAAACTACAAAGCTTTGTAAAAGAAAGCAAAAAAGGACTTAAGTACATGGAAGAACATTCCATGTTCATGGATTGGTAGACTAAATATCATTAAGATGTCAATCCTTTCCAAAGCAATTTATAAATTCAATGCAATCCCAGTCAACATTCCAACATTCTTTGCAGAAATGGAAAAGCCATTTATGAAATTTAAATGGAAGGGTAAGGAATACCAAATAGCTAAAGCCATCATGAAAAATTTGAAGTTGGAGGACTCATACTTCCTGATTTTAAACTTATTATAAAGCCAAAGTAATCAAAACCACATGGTACTGGGAAGCGGCTGTGGCTCAATCAGTGGGGCTCCCGTTTACCATATGGGAGGCCCCGGGTTCAGTTCCTGGGGCCTCCTGGTGAGGGCAGGCCCGCCCGCACGGCGTGGTTGGCTGACCCAGCGAGCACAGGCAGCAAGGGGGGGGATGAATGAATAAATAAATAAAATCTTTAAAAACAAACAAACAAACAAAAAAACCACATGGTACTGACACAAGGACAGACATATAGACCAATGGAATCAAATTGAGAGCTCAGAAGTCAACCCTCACATTAATGGCCCACTGATTTTTGGGAAGAGGGAAAAGACCACTCAGTTGGGAATGAAATATTCTCTTCAACAAATGGTGCTGGGAAAAGTGGATCTACATTTGGGGGGGCGGGGAAGGATGATCTCTACCTCACACCATATACAAAAATCAACTCAAAGTGGATCAAAGACTTAAATATAAGAGATATAACTATCAAACTACTAGAGGAAAACATAGGGAAGCATCTTCAGAATTTTGTGTTATGCAATGATTTCTTAGAGTTCGCACCCAAATCACAAGCAACGAAAGAAAAACCAGATAAGAGGGACCTCATTAAAATTAGAAACTTTCATGCTTCAAAGGAATTTATCAAGAAAGTAAAATATAACCTACACAATGGGAGAGGTATTTGGAAAACACATATCTGATAAAGTTTTTTTGTGTGTGTGAACTAAACAATTACCATTTATTCTTACAAGTGTTTGTAAAACATTGAAAATGTACCTCAAAAAAATGCTGGAATTTCATAAACAACAATTATACAAAATTTACATACTGTGTCTTTTGGAGATACACCAAGAATGAATAGGAATCTCAAATAATGCCCTCTTGAATAGCTTGACAGAAAAATACTGCCCTTGGCAAACCCCAAATAAACAGAAAATCCCATAAATGCCAGTCTGGAGTTGATGGAAATGGACAGGAGAGCAAAAGATGTTTGTGATAATGCAATAATATTTTATATAATAAGGACCAAAATCATCTGAGACAGGATTTACATGTTTGAGAGTAAAACACATGATATTCTGGAAAGGGTAGGTTTACTCAAAAAGTTCTGCCTCCAAGTTGCTTGCAGCTTTTTGTTGCTACTATGGCCAGAATGTTTCACATGTGGCACATGAATTACATAATTAAATACAAAAAAGGAAAATTATATTTAATTCTTTACTGTTGATCAAAACACTATAAACATGGCATTTGCTTCCCTTTTGCTCCCCCATACCATTTGTGAACCCTTCATTAGCATCAGACCAGAAATGCTTATGTAAACTTGAAAATATTAAGAATATTACCTTCAGAAACCACAGACGTTTAAAAACAAAAACAACTGTTGGGTGTACAGCCAATTAAAAAAAATTAAAAAGGCTAAATCTGTGTAAACCTACAGAATGCCATTCAAACTTTTTTCCAATAGCCCTTTTAAAATAAGAAGCCACTATAAAGACAGCCAACAAGTGTCACTGCTGTCTTAGGCAGACAAAAGCCATCTTAACTTGGTTTGCTCGTTCTCTGCCTCATACCTGCAGGTATTTAGGGATACCTTCTATCCTTGGCACTACAGGAGAATTCAGATTAAAAAGTGGAAGAATTTAAAGCCTGAAATATACCTAGGCTGAGGTCTGCCAGGAAATTACAATTTGACTCAAATGGAAGCCATAGTGAAACAGTTCAAAGCCTGAGCTTCAGCAGATATTGGCAACGTGTTATTCAGCAGCTTTCAGCCACACGCCAAAGCCGGCAGAAGAGGGATTAAGATTTCCAAGAAGTTAATCTTAGAATCAAGATTTTTCTAATTCCTGTTGTAAACTGTTATTTTAAAAAAAGGATCAAACAGAAGACAACCAAAGACACAAAAAGTTATTAGAATAGCAAGTCTTTTGTACATAGCACAGTAGCATAAGCTGCTTGAGGTTGTCATGAAGAATAGAATCCTTCACGTCACGGAAAGCAAGGCGGATAATTCCGTGTTAGAGCAGTGGTGAAGTGGTGGTAGAAGGCCTTCTGCTGCTGGTGCCGGCCTTTGTTATGGAAACATTCCACCGGGTGTTTGCTGGGCGCTTAAGCAGTGGGGATCCCCTTCAAATTCTAAGAAATAGTCTTTGATGTTCACAATTTGCACTTTCTTTTCAAGCAAGTCTGTCTCCTTTAAGAAGAGAATTATGAAGACATTGCTGAAAACCCGATTATCGAAGATTGTTTCATAAATGTTCAAAGATTCTGTCAGGCAATTGGTCAGTCGGTCTTCCATGAGAGCCTGGTCAAATTCACTTGAGGAAACATGGAAAAGTCTTGATGTCACGCTGTCAAAACATTCAAGCCAACGTTTTCTTTCTGATCTCTGCCACCTAAGACAAATCATTTTGAAATGAACACTTTTAATTTCAAAGTCATACTCATGAATGCCTCTGGTGGGTCTTCTGGCAAGCAGAATATCTTGTGAGGGAATGCGATCGGATTCTCCAAGTTTCTCCAAGTTATCCAGGAGGTACTTCACAGCTTCACCCTTAGATTGCGTTGCTGTAGACGGTGGGCGGAGCTCCTCGCGGGCGCTGATGGACGCTCTGCCCGCGGAGGCTCCCCATCTGCTCAAGGAAGGTGGCCTTGCCCTCTCGCCCGCGCCCAGCAGCAGAGCCTGCAAGAGCCTCTTCACGTAGGTCTTCTCCCGGGCCAGGCGTGTCGATCTCCCTGGACGTGCGCTGCTGCTCGGCCTCGCCGCTAGTCGGCGTGCAGCCGGGGAGGCACACCTACAGCAGGGACCGCCTGCAGGAAGTCGCCATCTGGCCGCCCTTGATAAAGATTTAATATCCAGAATATTTAACGAAATCCTTCAACTTAACAACAAAAAGGCAAACAACCCAATTTTTAAAAAATGAACAAAAGACTTGAACAGATATCTCTCCGAAGAAGATATACAAATGGCCAGAAAGCATACTGAAAGGCGCTCAACATCATTAGCATCTGTCTCATCTTTTTTATTCTTTTTTTTCTCGGCATTTCAGCTTCGGAAGTTTCTATTGAAATATCTTCAAGCTCACTGATTCTTTCCTTGGCTATAGGAGCAGGATATAGGAGCCTAATATCCTGCATATATAAAGAAATCCTACACCTCAAAAATAAAAAGACAAACAACCCATATAAAAAATGTGCAAGTGACCTGAAAAGACACTTCTCCAAGGAAGAAATACGAATGGCTAAAAAGCACATGAAAAAATGCTCAACATCACTTGCTATCAGGGAAATGCAAATCAAAACTACAATGAGATACCATCTTACACCCATCAGAATGGCAGCTATTAAAAAAACAGGAGACACTAAATGTTGGAGAGGATGTGGAGGAATAGGAACCCTCATCCACTGCTGGTGGGACTGCGGTATGGTCCAGCCACTGTGGAGGACAGATTGGCGGTTCCTCAGAAAACTTGCAATAGATCTTCCGTATGATCCAGCAATTCCACTGCTGGGTATATACCCAGAAGAACTGAAAACAAAAATACAAACAGATATATGCACACCAATATTCATAGCGGCATTGTTCTCCATTGCCAAAAGTTGGAATCAGCCCCGGTGCCCATCAACAGACGAATGGATAAGCAAAATGTGGCACATACATACAATGGAATATTACTCAGCTGTAAGAAGGAACAAAGTGCTAACACATGGAATAACGTGGATGAATCTTGAAGACCTTATGTTGAGTGAAGCAAGCCAGGCACTGAAGGATGAACAGTATATGACCTCACTGATCTGAACTGAGGAAAGTGAGCAGTCTCTGAGAACCATTGTCTGAAAGATAGGTTAACAAAGGAGAGTAAGAGAAGAGCAGGCTTTGAGCCATCTCCCATATGGACATAATCTATGGTAAAGTGATAGAGTATAGTTGCATATTGAAGGATAGGACAGGTGGGTAGTGATATTACTGGGTTTGGTGGTGCAGGGTTGACAGGTGGGTAGATTGGGCAGGGCAGGTTAGAATACCCAGGGCATATAACTATGAATCTTGTCATCCCATGAGTCAAGACAGGGAAGTGTCATATGCCCCAGGGGGATGGGGAGGAAGGAACAGAAAAGATCAAACAGGGTATTTAGTGGTCATGGGAAATGTTTTTCATTACCTTACAGTAGTGGACACAAGACATGGTAAATATCATCAAAAATTATTAAACTGTACCATCTAAATTGTAAACTATACTGTAAACCATTGACAATGTTTAGTAGCTATGTTTCACTATCTATATAACAGTTATAACAATGCTACCATCCACACACACAAAAAAAGCTTTTAATATGGGGTGGGGAAGGGGGAGGGAGGTTGGGTACATGGAAATCTCTAGTATTGAGTGTGTGACTTTGCTGTGACCTAAATCTTCTTTGAAAACTAAACGAAAATTTGGGAGACACTGGGGAATGAGAGGGGGAAGGTGTCATGCTACACACTGGACATCCGATAATGCAGTGATAAAAGGAGAAAAAATAAAAATAAAAGATAATTAAAAAAAATTTTTTTTTGTTTTTTCCCATTTTCTTTTTTTGAATGTCTCAATCCGTTAATAATATTTTATTTTTAGTTCTTTTTTTCTGAGTTTCCTTGTATTTTATCTCTTGCATTTAAGCTTATCATTATTATTTCATTTTCCTATTAATTGTATTTGGTTATTATATGGGCTTCATCTTCAAGGAAGGTTTAGATCACAGAAGGGTTACAGTTGGGGTTGCTGAGGACCATTGGTGGAGGGTGTCTGGGATGGGGGATTCATGGGAGTAAGTTCATCTGAATATACATGAAAGATATATAAAATTGTTCAAATGATTGAGGGATGGGGCATGGTCACGGTGGGTAGACAATCACTCAATAATTGAGGGAATACTGAATTCCCAGCCTGGAGAGCTCTGCCACATTCTCCAAGGGAGCAGCAACAGTCCCCCCAAGTGCAGGGGCAGTGTGTGGCAAGGGAGGATGGTCCACTAATGGATTCTTGTTATTGATGACTAGCCTTATGAGTCTTTGCTCTTGTAATTGAAACTTGGCCTACTGTTATGGGGTGCCTAAGGGTTGCCACCTGAGAGCCTCCTTGTTGCTCAAATGTGGCCTCTCTCTAAGCCAAACTCAGCATATGAATGCATTACCTTCCCCCCAACACGGGACATGACTCCCAGGGATGAGCCTCCCTGGCAACGAGGGATTAATACCAAGTGCCAACTGGAAACACGACTGAAAAAAACCTTGAATAAAAGAGGGAAAAAGTAAAGACAAATGAGTTCATGTGGCTAAGAGACTTCAAAGAGAGTCAGGATATCATCCCAGAGGTAATGTTTACGCACACCTCAGTAGGATCTCATACAACACCAAAGTGGATATCACCCCACAAAGAGGGGCTCCTGAGGGCTCTGGAGACACCAGGTCCTATGTAAAGGGGAATAACTCCAGATATTGATGCCTTATCTGTGGGCTCTACTTTGGAATCTGTGCTCCTGAGAGTGACAGAATTGGACTCAAATAAGTCCTCCCTGCACATGGTCCATCAGTCCCTTCTATTCAAACCTATATGTGAGGCTGGAGTTTGTAGGTGTATTTCCAGAGACTGGAGCCTCTGGCCTGCCTATGTGCCAGCTGTGCCTGGAATCTCGGTGGAGCTGCAACTCCTACCCTACAGCTCAATGGACTCACCCAAGTCACCTGGTGAGGAGACGATGATGGACAATGGCCATCCCAGGGAATGGAGAGGGCCTGTAGCTGCAGGCAGGATAATCCCATCCACCGTATTCATGGGATATAAGCCCCCTCTCACTTGGAGGTGGAGTGGACATCACCATTCCAATCCCGTCAGGATTGGGGGAAGAGCTATGGACTAGAGTGGACTTACTGGTATTCTGTTGTAGACATACTGTGACTCAAGCAATGGAAGAAATTATAACAGTGAGGTAGAGCCAGTGGCCACTAGACGCTTTTGGAGCAGGGAGGGGAAGGGCAGTTTTAAGACAGGGGCTTTTTCAGGACTTGGAGGTTGTCCTGAGTGACGTTGCAGCGACGGATATAGGCCATTTTACATCAGCATATACCATGCAGAACTGTGTGGGAGAAAGTGTGGTCTACGATGTGAACTGTGGTCTATACTTAGTGGCAAAGCCCCAGGATGTGTATATCCATTGCAGGTGATGTGCCACACTAATGAAAGATGTTTATGTGAGATGTTATGGGAGGTATGGGAGGTGGAGATCATGGGAATCCCTGTAATTTTTGTGTAACATTTATGTAATATAAGCATCTTTTAAAAAAATATATATATATGTATATATATATAACATTTATGTAAGCAAATGCACATATATGCATATTTATATATCATTTTACAAATATTGGTTTGTATTGTGAAAATTTTGATTTTTACCCACAATAAAAAAAAAGAAAATATATATATATACATTTTTCTTTTTTAAAGATACTTAGATTACATAAATGTTACATAAAATATATAGGGGATTCCCATGTGCCCCACTCCCTACACCTCCCACATGTTTCCACATTAACAACATCCTTCATTAGTGAGATACATTTAAAATTTATGAACACATTATTTTGATGAACACATTTTGGAGCATTTCCACTAAGCGTGGATCATAGTTTACATTGTAGTTTACACTCTCTCCTGCACAATTTTGTAAGTTATGACAAGATATATGATGGCCTGTATCTGTCATTGCAATGTCATTCAGGACAATTCCCAAGTCCCAAAAATGCTCCCATATTACACCTATTTTTCCTCTCCCTCCCCTCAGAACCTCTGGTGGCCACTACCTCCACATCATTTTAATTCTGGCTGATGATCAATTGTCTAATGACTGTCTACCAAATATCAGTTTTCTCAATATCCCAGCCGTGTTAACAGGAACTGTGATTCCTGTGCCAATTTTTCTGCTCTTGACTGTTTCTCTTTCAGTGCCTATAAAGTTGCTGCAACAAATAGACTTTGGCTCACTGGATCTATTTACACTGCCTGATTATATACATGGTAAGCATCAGAAAACATTCAGCATAGTAGGGTTGCCTAAAGATAGATGCTTAGAAAAGGAGTAGCTAAATGGATCTATTTAATAATAAACCTTTTTCTCTTTATCACTTACCTCCTTTAAAATGTAGGCCCAAACTGATGTCCTGCAGAATTCCTTCCTATTAAATGCCTTCTAGGGAAGCGGCTGTGGCTCAATCAGTAGGGCTCCCATTTACCATATGGGAGGCCCCGGGTTCGGGTCCCGGGGCCTCCTGGTGAGGGCAAGCCCGCCCGCACGGCGTGGTTAGCTGACCCAGTGAGCACAAGCAGCAAGGGGGGGATAAATGAATAAATAAATAAAATCTTTAAAAATAAATAAATAAATAAATAAATGCCTTCTATTCTGACAAAATCGTGTGAATTTACTCTATAGCTTTAAATGTAAGGACAGGGTCTCATAGGAAAATTATTGGTTACATAAATAATTCAATGGCACTTAGTATTTGAAGTGGCAGAAATTACTTTACTCCCTAAGACATCTTTTGGAAAGCTTGCTGTGACAGTTTTGTGGATCCCAGAAAAGATCATGTTTTTGAAGCTAATACATTCCTGTGGGTTTAGGACCCCTTGATTGGATTAGATTCAGTTGGGGGAGTCTTTTACTGGATTACTTCAGTGAGGTGTGACCCAAGGTGGGTCGTGGTCCTCTTGTTGGAGCCCTTTATAAATGGGAGAAAGAAAAAGCTGAAGACATGGAGACACACAGAGAAAAAGCAGCAGAGACCGATGAGAGGCTGAGAGAGAGGTTCCAGAGGTCAGAGACTGGAATCAGCAGAGCACAGAGACACGAAAAGAGGCCCCAAGAGGCTGAAAGAGATGAGACCCAGAGGAGGGGGGAGAGATGAGTTATATGCCTGATCACCAACAGTTCAGCTTGAGGAGAAAGTGAGCCTGGAGGAGAAGGCAGAGGCTGGTAGAGCCTTCATACGCCTTGCCACATGGCAGAAATCTGGAATTGCCAGCAGCTGACCTTTGGTGAGACATCCTTATTGAAAATCAGTGGAAAAACCATAGATATATGGGTTTATTTCTGAACTTTGAATTTTATTCCATTGATCTATATGTCTATCTGTATGTCATTACCACACTGTTTCAATTACTGAAATTTTGAAAGCAGGAAACGTGAGTTCCCCAAAATTGTTCTTAATTTTTAATATTATTTTGGCTATTTGGGATCTCTTGCAATTCCATATTAATTTTGGGATCAGCTTTTCCATTTAAGCAAAAAGCACTACAGAATTTTGATAGGAATGCATTGAGTCTGTAGACCATTTTGGGTGATATAAACATCTTAACAATATTAAATATCCCAATCCATGAAAACAAGATGTCTTTCCACTTATTTAGGTCTTCTTTAATTTTTTCAGCAATGATTTGTAGATTTTAATTGATTCCCAGGCAATTTTATTATTTTGGATACTAAGTTTGTTAAAGTCTGCCGATGCAAAGTACCATAAGTGGGTTGGCTTTTATAATGAGAATTTTATTTGGGGTAAACGCTTACAGTTCCAAGTCCATGAAATGTCCAAATCAAGTCACCAGAGATGCTTTCTCACGAAAGTCAGCTACTGGTAACCCTGGCATTCTGCCACATTGTAATCAGGCATATGGCAGGGTTTATCTCCTCAGCCTTGAACTGCTCTGTGGGTCCAGCCTCTTGGGGGCTTCATGCTTAAGTGATCCTCGAGTCCTCTCTCACATGACAGGATTAAAAATGGCAGGGCTCTCTTTTCCTGTGTCTATCTCTCTGTTTATATTAGACCCAGCAAGAAGGCAGAGACCCAACATGAGTCACGCTTTACTGATGTAGTCCAATCAAAAGGGTCTCACACCCACAGTGTTCAAAACTAGTTCAAAAACTTATTCTTTCTCTTTTTGAGATTCATAAAAGAATTTCAGACTGTAT
Source organism: Tolypeutes matacus (assembly GCA_026826555.1). Classification (NCBI taxonomy): domain Eukaryota; kingdom Metazoa; phylum Chordata; class Mammalia; order Cingulata; family Chlamyphoridae; genus Tolypeutes; species Tolypeutes matacus. The sequence goes on along the minus strand of JAKSZT010031534.1, from coordinate 1,974,175 downwards.
TAGTCAGCCAAAGGGGTGCTAATGTGAAATACCAGAAATGGATTGGTCTTTATAAAGGGTATTTATTTGGGGTAGGCGTCCACAGTTACCAGGCCATAAAGCATAAGTTTCTTTCCTCACCAAAGTCCATTGCCACATGTTGGAGCAAGACAGCTGCCAACGGTTGCCTGGGTTCAGGTTTCTTGGGTTCCTCTCTTCCCTGGGCTGTGTTTCTCTCTGGGCTTAGCTCCTCTGTTTCCTCCACAAGGTCAGCTGTAGACTATCAGGTGAACAGCTCGCTTCTCTTCTCCTGGGGCCTTCTCTCCAACATCAAAACTGCTTCTCAAAAACTGCCCCCTCTGTCCTTTGCCTTGCCTTTTATATTCGATTCCTCACCCACCAAAGGGTGGGGCTCAATGCCCTAATCCTAACCTAATCATGCCCAGATTAACAGATCAGTTTACAAGCATGATCCAATTATATTTTTGGAATTCATAATTACATCAAATTGCCAAATGGCTACACAGACTCTCACAGATAATAATATAAATGGAATTGTTTGCTTAATTGCATATTTTTTACATTTTTAATGGTGGTATGTAGAAACACAACTGATTTTTGTGTGTTGATTTTGTACCCTGCAATTTGCTGTATTTGTTTATTAGTTCTGGTAGCTATTTTGTGGATGCTTTGGTATTTTCTTTATATAGGATCATGTCATCTGTAAACAGAGGTAGCTTTACATTTTCCTTTCCAATTTGTATGCCTTTTATTTCTTTGTCTTGCTTAATTGCTACGGTAAGAGCTACTAGTACAATGTTGAGCAGCATTCATGAAAGTGGGCATCCTTGTCTTTTCTTCATCTTAGGGGCAGAGCTTTTAGTCTTTCACTGTGGAATATGATACTAACTGTAGGTTTTTCATAAATGTTCTTTGTGATGTTGGGGAGGTTCCCATCATTTATGTGTTTGTTGAGTGTTTTTGTTATGAAAGTGTATTGGATTCTGTCGAATGCTTTTTCTATATCAATTAAGATGATCACGGTTCTTTTCCTTCTTTCTATTAATATGGAGTATTGAATTGTTTGCTTTTTTTATGTTGAACTGCCTTTGCATTCCTGGGATAAATCCACACTTGTTCATTGTGTATAATCCTTTAACATGCTGTTGAATTTGATTTGCTCATATTTTGTTGAGGATTTTTTTCATCCATATTCATAAAGGATATTGGTTCTGTAATATTCATTTCTTGTTGTGTCTTTATCTGGCTTTGGTATTAGAATAATACTGGGATCATTCTTCTTCTACATTTTGGAAGAGTTTGAGAAGTATTGGTGTTAATTCTTCCTTAAAAGTTTGGTAGAATTTCCCAGTGAAGACATCTGGTCCTGGACTTTACTTTGTTGGGATATTTTTTTAGAAGTAGAGTGCAGATTAATAGAGGTTTGACATTGTAGTTTACAGCAAACATATATCCTTTATATTGTACATTTATATGTAAAATTAAATCAGGTTTTTTTTCTTCTTCCATGGCTAGATAAGCCAAATCTCATGCATCATAGCACATTTAAGGTTGTTTTCCAAGCTGGCTTCTGTAAAAGATCTTTAATATTAATAGGTTTTTAACAACAACAAAAAAATGATACCCCCATTATAATAACTTGCTAAGTGTTCAAATGTGACTAAAAAGAATTGTAAATACTTGTTGTTCTTCGATAGCTTTGAAAAACAACTAGCTACTGATAGCAAATCTAAACTATTCAAGAAAAAGAGAGAATAAGGGAAACAGCTGTTTATTTTGCCTCATGAATCCATAATAACTATTAATTTGAGGCCACAGATTATGAAGCCAAAAGATTTTTGTAGGAAAATCTTAATGTTTCTATTTATGATCCCATGAACTAAAAACTGTCCAATATCTTAAGAGCTGGGCCTATTTTTTATTATACATAGAACAATGGGATGGTGGAATCTGAACATTTCTGGAAAAAAGTCAGTGAGCGTAGGACCTGAAATTAATCAACAGAGAGGAAAACTAATATTAATCTCAAACTTCCTACAATTAGACACCATTAGTGTTATTTAGGTTCATGTGTCAACTTGCCAGGTAATGGTGTCCAGTTGTTTGGTCAAGAAAGCACTGGCCTAATTGTTACTGTAAGGACATTTTTTTAAAGGAGGTACCAGGGTGGTGCACGTGAAGTGCTTGCTTAACCACTGAGCTACACCTGCTTCACTTTTTTTGTGAGGCTATTTTTTTGATTCAAATCATCAGTAGTAGGTTGATGGCATCTATGGCTGATTACATCTATAGTCAACTGAAGAGATTGCCTTCAGCAATGAGACATCTCATCTAATCAGTTGAAGGTCTTAAAAGGAAAAGTGATGATTTCAGCAGTCAGAAGAGAGAATTTCTATCTCTACATCAGCCAACTAGCTTCTCCTGGGGAATTCTTCAAGGACTTTCATTGGAATTCCTGGCTTGCAGCCTGCCCTACAGAATTTGGACTTGTGCATCCCCACAGTCACATGAGACAATTTTATAAAATTTCATAATATTAACAGATATCTCCTGTTGGTTTTGTTTCCCTAGAGAACCCTGATTAATACAGCTTGTTACCAGGGGTGATTCTTGAGAAACAGAATCTTAAAAAGGGAGTTATGAATTGGTTCTGGGGTTTTTGCAATTAGCTCTCTACTCTGATTAGATTCAAGGGCACTAATGACTTTGTTTCTAATAATTATGATGCCACTGATAGTCTATGGCATGAGTTGTCAATAGAGCTATGCAAAATATCACCACTGGATATAGCTACTCACATGCTTATAAGAGGAAAGGCTCTGGATGAGAGTGTTTTAGACACTGTAATAGATATTTCTGGAGTTAAAAAGTGAAATGATGTTGGCTGTTTGTCCCTAAATATGCTGGATACTGTTATAAAAGAAAGGGATGAGCTAAAGGCTTAAAATTTGCTTCAAAGTGCCACATGAAGTATGTAAAAGCTTCTGTGTGCTCTGAAAGAAAATCTTATTTCATGTAGCCACAGACTTCAGATCTCTGAAAACCAGACCTAGAGTCTCATTGTGCAAGTGGCAGAATTACATCAGAAACTAAATCCCCAATCTTGCAGGGTGTCTGTTGTTCAAGGATGGCATTGAATGGAAAGGAATGGGATCCTGAAAATTAGAATGGGTACATATGGGTTGATAGTGATGGCAGTGGGGACATTAAAACCCTAGATTCTGTTGAGCCTTTGCCAGATAAACTTGTAATGGTCTGCCCTGAGGAAATATCCACACAACCTCCAGCCCACACTGAGGAAACAGCCACCTGATTTTCAGTCTGCCCTGAGGAAACAGCTTCCTGACCTCCAGTCTTCCCTAAGGAGTCTGCCATCCAACTCCCCCTGAAGAGACTAATCCTGTTTCACCAGAAGGAACTGCAATGGAATTCCCTGAGGTAATTGGCTTGCAAGAAACTTCTAATCCTTGTTATTATCCATGCCCATCACCCCTCTTTACTTCCAGATATATAGCTAGACTGAAGTCCCAACAGGCCTCAAAAGGTGAGGTACAAATTGTGAACCAAGAGGAAGTGTGCTATACTCCATCAAAAAATGGAAGTGATATATACGAGATAAGGCTCAAGAAAG
>JAKSZT010031534.1:1951764-1966464 GCA_026826555.1 Tolypeutes matacus | reverse complement strand
TTAAGTTTGGGAAAGTTTCTGCCATTATTTCTTTGGATATTCCTTCTTCCCCTTTCTCTCATTCTCCTCCTCCTGGGACTCTGATAATGCACTATTAGCATGCTTGATGTTGCCCCACAGGTCCCTTAGACTATTTTCACTTGTTCTAATTGTTTCTCCTTTCTGTTCCTCAGCCTGCCTCATTTCAGTCGTCTTGTTTTCAAGTTCACTGATTCTTTCTTCTGCCAGCTCCAGTCGGCTGTTTAAACCTTCCAGGGAATTTTTCATTTCAGTTATTGTGGTCTCCAAATTCAGTAGTTAGGCTTGGTTCCTTTTTAAAATTTTTATCTTTTTACTGTGATTCTCATATTGTTCATTCATTATTTTCCTGATATCCTTAATTTTTCTATGGATTTTCCTTCATCTCCTTGAGCGCATTGAAGATCATTCTTTTAAGTCTTTTCTGCTATGTCCACAGTCTGGTATTCTTCACTGATATTTCCTCTTTTCTATTCTTTTCCTTTGGATGGGTCATCGTTTCCTGTTTATTTGTCTTGTAATCTTTTGTTGCATACTGCACACTTTATTATTTTAAAGTGTTAGCTCTAGGATTTAGTTCCTGATCAGTCTGTTCCTTAAGTTTGTATCCAGCTAGTTTATATGACAGATTTTATTGCGTGTCAGGAGCTAAAAGAACAAAGAAACAAACCAAAGCGAAAAAAAATCACCTTTCATAGTGCTTTCATATTGGCTTTGCATTAGCCAGTGCTCTCCTTCACAGTTCAGCCCTTCTATCAAGAAGATCAGCCCAAGGTGAATGCAAAGTACAGGGTCTTTCCGGTGTTTTCCGAGCCTGTGTCTTGTCCTGGGCTTATGCTTTCAAGTGGCCTTAAGAGTTCCCCTGTTTACAGGATTTGAATGACCCTCTACTCTCTCTGAAATAGACTTTCTCTCTCTCCCAGGTGCTCTATTGTATGACTTAAAGCAGGCAATCCTTTGCCCTACACTGCTTGACTTAATTATTTCTCACACTGCTTTAGCTCTCCCAAGCTACTTTTTTCTGGAAGGCAGGTTCTGGGAGAGTGAGGCGAGTGGAGAAAAGTTTCCTAGGTCAGTCTTTCCCAGATAGAAGAAGGTCAGGGACTCACAATGGGCACACTGACTGATTCTATGCCAAGCTGGAAGGTGTCAGGAGCTTCTCCTGTGACTTTTGATGTGTTTTCTTCATTTAGCATTTGCCCAGTTAATGCAGCTCTTTAACTGTTTTGAGGAAGGGGAAGTGTACTGTCTTTAAGACACCTCTGGCATTTTGTCCAAGTTAAGTTGGAACAATGGCTGCCCTCAAAGCTGGCCCCCAATCATTTAAGGTAACTGATCAAAAATGATGATCAGGGGAGCAGGTGTAGTTCAGTGGTTGAGCACCTGCTTCACATGTACAAGGTCCCAGATTCAATCCCCGGTACCTCCTTAAAATAAAAAGTGATGATCCAGCTATTGGACCACACACCCCTGGATCTTGGGGAACTAGGTCTTTATATCCCACCCTGGCGCCAACAGGCTGCTGCAGGAGCCAGAGCTGCAGTCCCCACTACTGCCTGCCACAAGGCTGGGCAACTGTAGCTGCTGTACAGAGAGTAAAATTCACTGGTATTTACTGCAATTTACCAGCCTCTTCCTCTGGCTCTTGTCTGGATGCTCCAGAGTGTTCTCCTAGACTCCAGAGTTCCAAATTGTTGATTCAGACAGATCCTGCCAGTTCAATAGTTGTTCTGGTGGGGGGACTGATTCCTGGAGCTTCCTACTCCATCTTCCCACAATCCTCTCACCAACACCCAGTTTTTGTACATTTGCATCACCCCAAAAGTTCCCTTGTACACATTAGCAGTCACTCCCCATTCTCTCCTCATTCCCAGCTCCTCACAATCGCTAATCTACTTTCTATCTCTGTGGATTTGCTTATTTTTTACTTTTCATATAAAAATAATCATACAATATGTAGTCTTCTGCATCAGCTTCCTTTCACTTAGCATAATGTTTTCAAAGTTCATCCATGTTGTAGATATATCAGTAGTTCATTTCTTTTAATTGCTGAAAAGTATTACATTATATGGATAAATCACATTTACTTTATACATTTGCCACCAGTGGACATTTGGATTGTTTCTAATTTGGGACTATTCCAAATAATACTGCTGTGACTATTTACAGGAATATTTGTGTATACATGTTTCCATTTCTGTTGGGTAGATATCTAGGAGTGGAATTGCTGGGTCATATGGAAACTATTTTTAGCATTTTAAAAAACTGTCAGTGTTTTCTTAAGTGGCTGTGCCAATTTACATTCTCTCCAATAATATATGAGGTCTCCAATTTCTCCACATCTTCACAAACCCTTTTTATCTGTTTTATTGTTATTATTATTATAGCAGTCCTAGTGAGTGTGAAATGGTATCTAATTGTGGCTTTGATTTCCATTTCCTTAATGACTAATGATGTTGAGCATATTTTCACGTGTTTCGTGGTGATTTGTATATTTTCCACGGTCAAATCTTTTGCACATTTTTAAATTGAATTGATGATCTTATTAGTGAGTTTTATGAATTCTTTATATAGTCAGTATATAAGTCTCTTATCAGATATATGGTTTACAACTATTTTCTCCCAGTCTGTGGCTTGCTTTTTCACTCTCTTATGAGGATGGCCTTTGATGCACTAAAGTTTTTAGTTTTTTTGAATTCCAAATATCTATTTTTCTTTTGTTGCCTGTACTTTTGGTGTTGTAGCTAAGAAGTCTTTGCGTAATCCAAGATCATGAAGATTTACGCCTATGATTTCTTCTAAGAGTTTTATAGTTTTAGCTCTTATTTTTAGTTTTCTGATACATTTTGAGTGATTTTTTTCTCATTCCTTGCCCCAGATGGCTCCCTCATCTGTCTGCTCATTGTCTGCTCGCTGTCTCTTTTCGCTGTCTGCTCGCTGTGTCTGCTCATATCTGCTCGTTGTGTCCACCTGTTGTCTGCTTGTTTTCTTTAGGAGGCACTGGGAACCAAACCTGGGACCTCCCATGTGGAAGGCGGGTTCCCAACCGCTTGAACCGCATCTACTCCTTGCTCATTGTGTCTGCTTGTTGTGTCTGCTCATTTGTCAGCTTGTGGCGTCAGGTCTCATTGCATCAGCTTGTTGTGTCAGCTCATTGTGCCTGCTCATCTTCCTAGAAGGCACTGGAAACCAAACCCAGGACCTCCTATGTGGGAGGCAGGCGCCCAACTGCTTGAGCCACATCCACTCCCCTCACTTTTTCATTAGAGAAGTTGTGTGTTTACAAAACAATAATTCTTACCATACAGGATCCTCATACATCACCCCACCACTGAGAACTTGCATTGTTTTGGAACATTTGTTACAAATGAGGAAAGAGCATTGTCATAAAATTACTGCTTGTCATAAAATTACTGCTAACTATATTCTATAGCATACATTTGCTATGTTTTTCCCATAAGCCATCCTATTATTAACACTTTGTATTAGTATTTTATATTTGTTATGTTTATTTGAGAACATTCTCATATTTGTATTCTCAACAACAGTCCATCACCATGGGGTTCGCTGTGTTATACAGTCCCATGCCTTGTACAATCCATCCAGTTAGTGGCTCTCAGTTTCATCACAGAATTGTGCTGTCATCACATCAGTCACTTTCAGAATCTTTTCGTTACTCCAAAAGGAAAAATTGCATACACCTTATATCTTACGTTGTTGAACCTTAGCATTGATATGGTGCCTTCTTTGACATTGCTGCAAAAATATTACAATATTACTGTTAACTATAATCCATAAGTTACATTAGTTGTATTTTCCCAAGTTTTACCATATTCTTAACACCATGGAATAGAACATTCTTTTATTTATACTATTAACTACAATCCTCACCTAAATCACCGTTACGCAGTCCCTAGATTATCTTCTATCTTTCTTTCCATTGACATTTAATTCCCTAGACTACCTCCTTTCAGCCACAATCACATTTATAAATCAGCAGTGTTAGTTATACTCACTATAATGTGTTAACATCAACTCTGTCGGTGTCCGCACATTACAATCAATCTTATTTAAAATTCTACATACATTTAGCATCATCTCCCCCTTCTCAACCCACATTCTAGCTCCTAGTAACCTATACTCTATAGTTTAACTCCATGAGTCTACTGATCGCATTGAGTTCATATTAGTGAGACTCTACAATATTTGTCCTTTTGTGTCTGGCTTATTTCACTCAACATGTCTTCAAGGTTCACTCATGTTGTCATATGCATCCCGACTTAATTTCTTCTTACAGATAAATAGTGTTCCATCATATGTATATACTTCATTTTGTTTATCCATTCATCGGTTGATGGATGCTTGGGTTATTACAATCTTTTCACAATTGTGCATAATGCCACTATGAACATGGGTGTGCAAATATCAATCACGTCCTTGCTTTCAGTTCTTCTGAATGTATTCCTAGAAGTGAGATTGCTGGATCATATTGCAGTTCTATATTTAGCTTCCTGAGGAACTGCCAAACCATAGAGGCTGCACCATACTACATTCTCACCAACAGTGAATGAGTGTTCCTATTTCTCCACATCCTCTCCAGTATGTGTAATTTTCTGTGTTCATTTTAATAATAAACATTCTATATTGTGTGAAATGGCATCTCATTATACTTTTTTTCAATTTTATTGAAACGTATTCATAAGCCACACACTCCATCTAAAATGTACAATCAATGGCATGTGGTATAATCACAGAGTTGTACATTCATCACTTCAATAAATATTAGAGTATTTTCATTACTCCAAAAAAGAAAGAAAGAAAATAAACAAAAAAACAAAAACAAACAAACGAAAAACACCCTACACCTTAGTAGTCACCTCTCAATATCTCTATTCCCTTGCAAAAATAGCTGCTAATATAATTCCATCTTTATAATTTATTTGTATTTACATTTTGTATAGATGGAGTCATTATGTGGTACTTTTTCTCTAGTTTCTTTCACTTACTATACTTTCTTTTTTACCATTGATTGAAGGCTATTAATATATTACTATACACTACTGTCCATAGTTTGCTTTGGTTGTATTTTTGCCCAAATATCACCCTGATATTAAAATCTTATAACATTAACATACATTTTTTCTGTTTCAGAGAAAAGTATTCTTACGTATGCTCTATTAAACATACTTGTTTTTCACAAGGGTGCTATACAGTCCCATGTTTCCATTTTTTAGTTTTTCTTCTAGTGATATACATGACCTCAGACTATCCCTTTCAACCACTATCATACCCATATATTAGCACTGCTAACTACAAACAGTATAATGTGCATTTGCCATTTCTATTCATTTTTAAACATTTATAAACAACCTTACCAATTCTGCACAGGTTAAAATTTGGCTTTCCTTTCTCTAACCTCTTTCTATTTTCTAATGACTTATATTCTAACTATTAACTCCATGAGTTTACTCATTATATCCAGCTAATAATAGTGAAATCATACAATATTTGTCCTTTTGTGTCTGGCTTGCTTCACTCAACATAATGGCCTCCAGGTTAATCCATGTTGTCATATGCTTCATGACTTCATTTTTTCTTACAGCTGAATAATATTCCATCATGTGCATATACCACAATTTGTTTATCCATTCGGGACACTTGGGTTTGTTACATCTTTTGGCAATTGTGAATCATTGTAGATTTGATTTGCATATCCCTAATAGCTAGTGATATTGAGCATCTTTTCCATGTGCTTTTAGCCATTTGTATTTCCTCTTTTGAAAAATGTCTATACAAGTCTTTTGCCCATTTTTTAATTGGGTTGCTTGTTTTTTTTTTATCGTTGAGTTGTATGCTCTCTTTATATATCAAGTAAATCAAACGCTTATCAGATATGTGGTTTCCAAATATTTTCTTCCATTGAGTATTTTGCCTTTTCACCTACTTGACATCATTTGAAGAACAAAAGTATTTAATTTTGAGGAAGTCCCGTTTATCTATTTTTTTTCTTTTGTTGTTTGTGCTTTTTGCTTTTTAAGAAACCACCACCTACCACAAGATCCTGAAGATGTTTGTCTACATTTTCTTCAGTGAGTTTTATGGTTTTAGCTTTTATATTTAGATCTATGATTCATTTTTCAGTTACTTTTTGTATAAGGTGTGAGATAGGTATGTTCTTTCTTTCTCTGCAGTGTAGGTATCCAGTTATCCCAACTCTATTTGTTGAATAGACTGTTCTGACCCAGCTGGGTGGACTTGACAGTCTTGTCAAACATCACTTGTACATATATGTGAAGATCTATTTCCAAACTCTCAATTCAATTCCATTGGTCAATATCTCTATCTTTATGCCAGTACCATGCCATTTCTACCACTATAGCTAGGTAATATGCTCTAAAGTCAGGAAGTGAGTGTCCTCCAACTTCATCCTTCTTTTTAAAGGTATTTCTGGCTATTTAGGGCATACCTTGCATACCTTGGATAAAACCCACTTCATCATGGTGAATAATTCTTTTAAGGTGCTTTTGGGTTCAATTAGCAAATATTTTGTTGACAATTTTTGCATCTATATTCATTAAAGAGACTGGTGTGTAATAATCATGGGATTTTTATCTGCCTTTGTTATTAGGGTGATGTTGGCTTCATAGAATGAGTTTGGTAGCATTCCCTCCTATTCAATTCTTGGAAGATTTTGAGTAAGATTGGTAATAAATCTTCTTTGAATGACTGGTGGAATATGCCTGTGAAGCCATCTTGGCCTGGGCTTTTCATCTTTGGGAGGTTTTTGATGACTGATTCAATCTCTTTACTTGTGATTGGTTTGTTGAGGTCCTTCTACTTCTTCCATGGTCACTGTGGGTTTCTATCGGAATGTGTCTATTTTGTCTAAATTGTCTAGTGTTTTGGTGTACAGTTTTTCATAGTATCCCCTTATGAACTCTTTTATTTCTGTGGGGTCAGTGGTATGGTCTACCCTCTCATTTCTGGTTTTAATTATTTGCATCTTCTCTTTTTTTCTTTATCAGTCTAGCTAAGGGTTTGTCGATTTTGTTGAACTTCTCAAAGAACCAACTTTTGGTTTTGTTGATTCTATTGTCTTTTATTCAATTCATTTATTTTTGCTGTAATCTTTATTTCTTTCCTTCTCCTTGATTTGGGATAGGTTTGCTGTTCTTTTTCTAGATCCTCCAGGTGTGCATTTAGGTCTTTGATATTAGCTCTTTCTTCTTTTTTAATGTGTTTAGGGCTGTAAATTTCTCCCTGTGCACTGCCTTCACTGCATTCCATAGGTTTTGGTATGTTGTGTTCTCATTTTCATTCATCTCAAAATATTTACTGATTTCTCTTGCAATTTATTCTCTGACCCACTGATTATTTCAGAGTGTATTGTTTAATCTCCATATATTTGTAAATTTACCCTTTTCTGCCTGTTATTGATTTCCAACTTCATTCCATTATGATCAGAGAAAGTGTTTTGTATTATTTCAATCTTTTTTAATTTATTGAAACCTGTTTTGTGCCCCCAAAATATGGTCTCTCCTGGAGAAATACCCACAAGCACTTGAGAAGAATGTATTTCCTGCTGTTTTGGAGTGTAATGTTCTATAAATGCTTCTTAGGTCTAGTTCATTTGTCGTATTATTTAAGCTTTCAGTTTCCTTATTTATCCTCTGTCCAGAAGTTCTGTCCAATGCTCAGAGTCGTGTATTGAAGCCTCCAACTATAATTGTAGAAATGTCTATTTCTCCCTTTAGTTTTTCCTGTGTTTGCCTCATATATTTTGGGACACCTTGGTTAGGTGCATAAATATTTATTATATTTATTTCTTCTTGGTGAATTGTCCCTTTTATTAATATATAATGACTTTCTTCATCCCTTATAACAATTTTGCATTTAAAATCTATTTTTCCAATATTATTATTGATATGCCATCTCTTTTTTGGTTGCTGTTTACATGGAATATCTTTTTCCATCCTTTCACTTTCAACCTGATTATGTCTTTACATCTGAGGTGAGTCTCTTGTAAATAGCATATAGATGGCTCATTTTTATCCACTCTGCTAGTCTGTCTTTGATTGGAGAATTCAATCCATTAACAGTTAGTACAGTAAAGGCATTACTTACTTCCTCCATTTTATCGTTTAGTTTTCCATAGTCATATCTTACTGTGTCTGTCTTTTTACCCTTTAAGTTACCCTTCCTAATAATCCTCATTTCTATACTCTTCTCCAAGTCTCTTGCCCTTGTTTATTTTCTTTTCAGGCTGTAGCACTCCCTTTACTGTCTCTTGTATATCTGGCTTTTTGGTAGCATACTCTCAGTTTTTGTTTGTCTGTGAAGACTTTAAACTCACCCTCAATTTTATCATTTTGCTGGATAATGAATTTTTGGCTGGCAATTTTTCTCCTTCAGTATCTTAAATTATCATGCCACTGCCTTCTTGCCTCCATGTTTTCGGATGAGAGATTGGCACCTAGTCTTATTGATCTTCCCTTGTATGTGATGAATTTCCTTTCTCTTGCTGCTTTCAGAATCCTCTTTCTCTCTTATATTTGTCATTCTGAATAGTAGGTGTCTCTGAGTAGGTCTATTCAGATTTATTCTGTTTGGGGTATGTTGTCCTTCTTGAATATTGGTATTTATGTCTTTCATAAGGGTTGAGAAATTTTCTGCCATTATTCCTCAAATATTCTTTCTACCCCTTTCCTGTTCCCTTCTCCTTCTGAAACACCCATAATGTATATGTTTGTATGTTTTGCTCTGTCCTTCAATTTCCTGATACCTTCTTCATTTTTTCCCAGTCTTTCTCATTCTGTTCTTCTGTCTTTTCAAGTTCAGATGTTCTGTCTTCTAATTCACTTATTATATCCTCAGCCAATTCAAATCTTCTGTTATATGCCTCTACTGTATTTTTAATCTCATCCATTGTGTCTTTCATTCCCATAAGCTCTATTACTTTTCTTTACAAGCTTTCAAATTCTTTGTGCTTACCCAGTGTCTTCTTAATATCCTTTATCTCTTTACCCATATTTTCCTTCAACTCCTTGGTTTCATTTAGGAGATTTATGTGAACATCTTTCATTAGTTGTTTTAAATCCTGAGGCTTGTCAGTATTTTTAATTTGTTCCTTTGACTGGGCCATATCTTCATGTTTCTTATTATGGCTTGCAAGTTTTTAAAGATTTCTGGGCTTCTGAATATGTTGGTGAGTTTACTCTGGTGGTCAATTTTTCTCTCTTGCCTTGTGGTTTAGTTTCACAGCTCTTCTTTGATTTGGGGTTCACCTTTTTCTAAAACTTTTTAAATTGTCCTATTTAAAGTTATCAAAACAGGGCCAGTGACCCACTAATGAGGGGCAGACCAGATCCATTGAAGCCTGGAAATAAAGACTAAAGACTCCAAAAATCCTTGCCTTCCTACACTTTCCCAGCCTGCCAGCAGATGGCGCTCTTCAGTAATCCTCTCCTTAGAGGTGGGTCTTTCAACTTCCATTAGCTAGAGTTTCTGAGCCAGTTAAAGCCAGGACTCAAAGCAGGGCCCTGCTGTTTAAACTCATAGAAGAGAAACCACACTCAGCCCTCCACCACACCCGCCCCCGCTTCCCAGGAAGCAGTAAATCCATTCCCCTCTCAGTTTGCCACCATCAGCTGCAGATTTTACCATAGCTGTTCGCCTCAGGGTTGGGGATGGCTCCATTCACAGCCACAGAAGCAAGTAACTCCCGGTTATCTTTTTAGCCTCTTCACCTCTCTGTCCCCACTCCCTCCTGGACAATGCACATGGCCCTCCCCTGGTCTGCAGATCCCCAAAGCACTTTGGATAGCTTCTGACCTTCCTCCACTGTTTTTGTAAGAACATTGAACCCTGATGACTTAATCCAACTCCATATTCCCGGAACTCCCTGGAATAAATTTTTGTAACGGTCCAACTTCATTCTTTTGCATGTGACTATCCAGTTGTCCCAGCACTATTTGTTGAAGAGACTATTCTTTCCCCGTTTAATTGTATTGGCACCTTTGTTGAAATTCAGTTGACCATAAATATAAGGGTTTGTTGGACTTTCAACTCTATGCCTTTGACCTATATGTCTATCCTTTTGCCCTAGTCCATTAACATTTACTATAATTATGGATATGGATATCTTTTTAATTTTTTGTTTTCTGTTTGCCGTCTCCATTTTTTGTCCCTCCTTCCCTGCTTTCTTATTCTGTATTGTTTCACATTTTTTAAAAATTCTGTTTTAATTTATGTACCATATAAATTTCTTTCCAAGCTCTTTTTAAGATTTTCTCTTTATTTTTATTTTTGGTTTACAGCAATTTGACTGTTGTGTTACTAGATGTGGTCTTCTTTGTATTTACCCTGATTAGAATTCACTGAGCTTCTTATATTGGTAATTCATGTTTTTCACCAAATTTTGGGAATTTTGGTCATTATTTCTTCAAATATTTTTGTGCCCCCTTCTCTCTTCTTCTGTGAATCCATTTACACATATGTCAGACTTCTTGATATTTTCCATACACCATTGAGGTACTGTTAATTTTCTTTTCAAAATTTTTTCCCTTTGTTCTTCATATAGTTCAAAAGAAATTATCCAGTTTTCAAATTCACAGGCTCTTTATCTGTCATCTTCATTCTGTTGTTAAGCCCATACAGTAAATGTTTTAATTCACATATTGTATTTTTCAGTTCTAGAATTTCCATTTGCTTCATTTTTATAGTTTCTGTTTCTTTGATGAGCTTTTCTACCCCTTCATTTCTTTACATCATTGCACAGAGTTATAATAGCCACTTTAAATCCCTGTCTATTAATCACAACATCTGGGACATCAGTGTTAGCCTCCATTGATTATCTTTTCCCTTGAGAATGGGTCACGTTTTCCTGGTTCTTGTTATGCTGAGTAATTTTTGGACTGTAATCTTGACATTGTAAATGTCATGTTTTTGAGTCCTTAGATCCTGTTATATTTCTTCAAAGAATTTTAATTTTTGTTGTTTTTGTTTTAGTAGACAATTTATCTAGATATACTCAAAATTCAAACTCTGTTCTTTGATAGTTCAAATTTCTGTTCAGCTACTTTATCTTTAGAGAAAATGCTTTAGTCTGTCCTGCACATGGGCAATTCAGGGCTTATCCAGATATTTAGACAGAGCTTATACAGAATTTGGTGCTTTCCTTCACTGATTGTCCTCTTTCCAGGATTTTCTCTTCACTTTCTGGTAGCAGTGGTTGCCCCAAACTATCCTTCAATTCTTCAGGTTAGAAGGATTAAAGTTTTTCTTTTGGAGTTTTAAGTGCCCTGTATGGCGCAGGCTGTGGCATACACTCAAGCTAGATGTCATGAAAATGGGAAGTTCTTTTCCTCCAAATGTCAGTTCTCCTCCAGAACCTGCCTCTACAGTGCCTTTGGGTAGGTTATTTTTTTTTTTATTTTGTCCACAGCTGTTAATTGTCAACTATGAAAAGAGGGTATGGTCCAATAAAACTTACTCAACCATTTTCAAAAGAAGCAGTAAACAGTTCCTCAAGCAAGGGAGCTCTTGAGGGCTCTAGAGACATCTGGGCACTATAGGCAGGACAGACAACCCCAGGAAATTGGCACCCTGCCAATGGGCCTTACCTTGGAATATATGATAACTTATCACCCCAATGTAACAGAATGAGACTCATTTGTTATTTCCTTACACATGGTTCTTCTGTCCCTTTTATTTGAACCTATAATTAGCACTATACCCATTAATATATGTCCCAGAGACTTAAATCTTCTGGCTGTTCATATGCCGGTTGAGCCCTGAATCTCAGTGGAGCTGCAGCCAACACCTTCTCTCCAGTTCATCAAACTCACCCAGGACAACTAACAAAAGGATGATGATGAATAATGCCCATCCAAAACAACAGAGTATTTACAACTGCAAGCAAGACAGTTCCTTCCATCTGCCCCATGGACTCTAACTCCCCTCTCAACCAGAAGCAGAGTGGGCATCACCATCCCCAAATCCTCAAGATTGAGGAATGAGCAAACATAAGGGGGTAATGCAACCATAAACCAAAGTAGACTTACTATTATTCTAGTAATGGAAGAACTTGTAACATTGATATAAAGACAGTGGTCACCAGAGGTTCTGAGAGAAGGGAGATGGAAGGATAGGTGTAACATGGAGCGTTTTGGGGGCATTGGAATTGTTCTGCATGACATTGCAATGATGGATGCAGGCCTTTATACATTTAGTCAAAACCTACAAAATTGTGTGGTGCAAAGTGTAAACTATATTGTAAACTATAGACCATGGTTAGTAGCAATGCTTCAATTTGTGTTCATCAATTGTAAGAAATGTACCACACTAATGAAAGTTGTTAGTGGGGGAAAATATGGGAGGAAGAAGGGGTAGGGTATATGGGAAGCCCCTATATTTTCGATGTAACATTTATGTAATCTAAACCTTCTTTAAAAAATAAGAGAAAAATGTAAAAAAAAAAAAAAATCCTTGAAATTTCAAGGTGAAAAAAAGAACCCAGTGCTCAATATTTTTAGTAAAATAAATTATAACATGCTTTGTATATAAGTAAGCTTTTTATATAAATGGAATATTGAAACACTTAAGCACAGTGACTAATCACAAATACATTTTAAATCTTATTGAACATTTTAGAGAAAGGTGTTTTAAAATGAAAACATTTAGATATAACTATTTATCTATTCTTACGCCATTATTATTCAAAGGTTAGTCTAACCCTGTCCTCCAAGTCTGACTATAACCAACTCACTGTGAATCATTTCGTGGTTTCTAGGGCTTGTTTTAATGGCTTGAGATACCTAACCAGTTTTTTTTGGTTTTTTTTTTTTTAGGCCAGTAATTTATTAAGGTAGGGAGGGAAAAGAAATGGGAGAATATAACAGATCATAGGTCACAGGTAGAAAGGAAGAGGATGAAGAATGATAAAGAGGGCTGATTTATAGACTACAATTGCTCATTATAGATTATAAATGCCAAGGTTTTACTTGCATGGCCATCACAGCAGGGGGAAAATCACAAGAGCTGGACACAGAAAGCAGGGACCGGTTGAAGCAAGAAGACTGATTTGGCTTCCTGCTTGCTTTTTAAACCATTAATTATTCCATCCCTTCTTATATATATATATATATATAATTTATTTTTTATTGTGGGTAAAATTCAAAATTTTCACAATACATACCAATATTTGTAAAATGATATATAAATATATATGCAGATATGTGCATTTGCTTACAAAAATGTTATTTATATATATATAAATATATGTTAAGAGGTGCTTAGATTACCCAAAATATTATACGGAACCCACTGGGATTCCCATGTTGCCCAGAGGTAACTCTTACGCACACCTTGGTAGGAGCTCATAGAACATCAAAGTGCATATCACCCCACACAGAGGGGCTCCTGAGAATTCTGGAGACACCCAGGTCCTATATAAGGGGGGATAGCCCCAGAGACTGATGCCGTATCAGTGGGTTCTATTTTGGAATCTGTGCTCCTGAGAGTGACAGAATTGGACTCAAATAAGTCCTCCCTGCACATGGTTTATCAGTCCCTTCTACTCAAACCTATATGTGATGCTGGAGTTTTTAGGTATACCTCCAGAGACTGGAGCCTCCCGCCTACCTATGTGCCAGGTATGCATGGAATCTAGGTGGAGCTGCAACTCCTACTCTACAGCTCAATGGAGTCATTCATCCAAGTCACCTGGTGAGGAGACAACGATGGGCAATGGCCATCCCAGGGAATGGAGAGGGCCTGCATCTGCAGGCAGGATCATCCCACCCACCATATCCATGGGATATAAGCCCTCTCTCACTTGGAGTTGGAGTGGACATCACCATCCCAGTCCCCTCTGGATTGGGGGAAGAACTATGGACTAGAGTGGACTTGATGGTATTCTCTTGCTCACATATGGTGATTCTAGCAATGCAAGAAATTATAACAATGAGGTGGAGCCAGTGGCCACTTGACAGTTTTTTGGGTAGGGAGGGGATGAGCAGTTGAAATACAGGGGCTTCTTTGGGAGTTGGAGGTTGTCCTGAGTACTGTTGTGGCAATGGATGTAGGCCATTTTAAATCAGCACACACCACTCAGAACTGAGTGGGAGAGAGTGTGGTCTACAGTGTGAACTGTGGTCTATGGTTGGTGGCAAGGCTCCAGGATGTATAAGTTCATTGAGGTTGGTGGGCCACACTATGGGAGATGTTTGTGTTGGATGTGGTGGGAGGTGTGGGAGGTGGGCAACATGGGAATCCGAGTGGGTTCCGTATAATATTTTAGGTAATCTAAGCACCTCTTAAAATATATGTATATATATATATAAAAATAACATTTTTGTAAGCAAAGGCACATATATGCATATATATTTATATATCATTTTACAAATATTGGTATGTATTGTGAAAATTTTGATTTTTACCCACAATAAAAAATAAATAAATTAAAAAAAAAAAAAAAAAGGCTCTCAGGCAGCAACCCTAGGCACCCCATAACAATAGGCTGGATTTCAATTACAAGAGCAAAGACTCATAAGGCTACTCATCAATAACAAGAACTCATCAGTGGACAATCCTCCTTTGCCAGACACTGCCCCTGCACTCAGGGGACTGTTGCTGTTCCCTTGGAGAATGTGGCAGAGCTCTCCAGGCTGGGAATTCAGATTC
>JAKSZT010031534.1:1921965-1950335 GCA_026826555.1 Tolypeutes matacus | reverse complement strand
TACTCAAATCCACCAAAATCATCTTCCATTCAATCATTGAGCTTTCTTTAGTTGGAAATCTTTGTCTATCAACTAATAAGGGGAATAGTTTCATTAAACCCTCCTAGCTTTCCTTATTAGATAAATACCTGCTTTATTTGCTTCCCCTTATTTCCAAGTCTCCTTTATTTCCTATCAAAACAGAAGAAAAAGAAAATTTACATAATAATATGGTGACATCACTTTGTAAAAAAATTCAGAACTCATCTTATACTAATCAGAAGAACATTGCTAAGCCATTTTACTAATTTATAAGATACTTTTCCTCCTGCTTCCTGCTATTGGATTTAGAAAACAACCTCATTTAAAGGAAATAGTGAATACTGACTCCCATATGACCTTGAGCAAATCACAATGCTTCATCTTTATTATCCTTATTTATAAGTGAGTATAATAATAATAATCTTACTTACCTTACAGGGTTACATAAGGGTCAAATGAGATACTGTATATTAAAACACTTTTAAACTGTAAACCTCTATTTGAAGTTAAGAGAACAATTATGATCTGCATACAGTCAGCCTTATGAACCAGCATACACAGGATTAGATCATTTTTCTGCTTTTTCGTATATACAATGAGTTAAAATATTAGAGAATCCTGATTTAAAAACCCACTCTCCTACTTATAAACTCGGTAGCAGTTTTAATCTCTTTAAGCTTCAATTGCCTTACATGTAAAAAGAGGCTAATACCATCTTCCTTTCTGGAGATGAAAAGAGTAAATATTTGTGCAAATGCCTAACATAGCACTGGAGGTTTCAGAAGTGACAATGGATGTCATAACCCTGGTGAATACTATACTTCTTCCATTCTCCCTCTGGGCATGACTCCTTAAAACTTGGGTGGGAAGACTATTATATCCATTCTTTCATTTGATTCTCACAATAGAGATCAGCTATGCAGGTGTTATTATGCTCATTTTATCTATGAGAAAACTAATAATAGTGTATCTCATTGTGCCATGTAATATCTAATACTAATGAATATTGTATGATGTCCAAAAAGAACACCATTGAGTGTTTTGGCAGCATCTATTGAAGCTGAACATATGCATACCTCATGACACAGCAATTCCTTTCTTAGCTTTATATGAAATGGAAATTATATATATATGTATGCTTACCAAAAGGCATGTAATAGAATGTTCATAGCAGCATTATTTGTAATAGTCCCAAACTGGAAACTACTTAAATGTCTATCAACAGTAGAATGGATGAATAAATTGTGGTATGGTTACACAAGGGAATTCTGTACAGTACAGAGAGTGAATGAACTACTGTTATGCACTAAAAGGAGGATGGATTTTCCATGCATAATATTAATTGAAAGAATTCAGACACAAAAGATTACATACTGTGCGATTCTACTTATATAAAATTTTATAAACAGATAAAACTAATCTTTGGTGATAGAAATCAGGATGGGCGTTATCCTTGGGTCAGGGGAGAGGGGTGACTGGAAGTGGACACAGTGGAAAGTTCCTGGATCATGGTAATGATCTATTTTCAATCTGGGTGCTAGTGATATGGATGTGTTCATATCATGAAAGTTCATCAAGCTATATAGTTTTTATTTGTGTACTTTTATGTATGTATATTGTATCTCATTAAAAAGTTAATTTGCATTAGGCAAAACAGAAATTCAGTATCTTAGCAAAAGCTTTCAGTGGCTTCTCAAGTATTCAGAATAAAATCCAAAGTCTTTACCACGGCCTGCAAGTCTATATGTGATCTGATGCCTGGCTACCACCTCCATATCATTTCTTGCCATTATCCCCTTGTTTATTCAGCTCCATCCACATGGCTTTCTTGCTGTTCTACAAATACACTAAACTTTTTTCCACCCCAAGACTTTGTACTTGCTGTTCCCTCTGCCTGGAACTCTTTTCCTTATTTTTTTCT
Organism: Tolypeutes matacus; assembly: GCA_026826555.1. Lineage (NCBI taxonomy): Eukaryota > Metazoa > Chordata > Mammalia > Cingulata > Chlamyphoridae > Tolypeutes > Tolypeutes matacus. Next base: position 1,948,393 of record JAKSZT010031534.1, on the reverse strand, counting down.
TCACAGCATCCGTAACTACCTTAAATTATCTTGTTTAGATATTTTTATACTTGTTTATCACCTACTTTACTTAATAGAATGCAAACTCCGCAAAGGCTGGGATCATTTCTGCCATGTTCATCATTGCGTCTTTAACTGCAATGAACTATCCACTGGGCTACAGCTGGGAATTCTCCTACGTTGGTAGACACCTGAGAAGTTATAAGTTATCCTGTTAAAAAGAAATTTTTGTTAATACAACCTCTCTTCCCCACCTCAGGCTAGTGAGGAGAAAGTGCAGATCTTTCCCCAGTGCCTCCATTAACTTTGCCCAATCAAGACTTGCTCCACAGGAAGCGGCTGTGGCTCAATCAGTGGGGCTCCCGTTTGCCATATGGGAGGCCCCGGGTTCGGTTCCCGGGGCCTCCTGGTGAAGGCAAGCCCGCCCGCACGGCGTGGTTAGCTGACCCAGCGAGCACAAGCAGCAAGGGGGGGATAAATGAATAAATAAATAAAATCTTTAAAAAAAAAAAAAGACTTGCTCCACAGAATGTGCTTTAGATAGAACTTTATATCCTAAGAAGGGAGAAACCAAATGGAAACTGCTTCTTTCCAGTACCACCAGATTCTCCAAAGAAAAACAAAATATGGTCAATAGGCAGTGAAACTCTTCTTTTTGATCCTATATTCCTAAGAAACATTGACTTATTATTCCTTCCTCATCTCTGGGACAAGTAGCGATCATAGGGAAAGCCTTATATTAAATTGTCTAATAAACGACCAATGTCTTTAACACATGTTTAATGAGATCTTTCTTTCCCATTGTTACACCTTAGGTACAACAACTATGACCGGGCTGTCATTAATACCATACCTTATGACATCGTCCATCGTTGGTATACAGCTCACCGGACTCTAACAACAGAGTTGAGGAGACCTGAGAATGAATTGTGGGTCAAACTAAAACCTGGAAGGGTAAGTCCCAAACTCTAGAGACGGTAAGAAAGCTTGTTATATAGAAACAGTGAAGAACAGGTACTTATTTAATATGTGAGACACACATGTTCATGAAATATAAGCTGCAAATGCAGGGCCAATTACCTACTATTGCCTTCATAAATTCCATTTAACCAACTGCACATCCTGGTTTCCAAATGTCTGTTTAATTTCAAAAGAAAAATACCTTATTGAGTGTAACCTGAGAACAACCTAAAACTTTACTTTAAAATGACTGCTTCTGATTTAGGGTTCCTTTGGTCTGCCTCTGTTCTGATGGCTTTTTATCTCTCTTTTACCCATTCACAGGTCCTATTTATAGACAACTGGCGTGTCCTTCATGGCAGGGAATCCTTCACTGGCTACCGCCAACTCTGTGGCTGCTACTTAACAAGAGATGATGTATTAAACACTGCTCGTCTCTTGGGGCTTCAGGCCTAAAATTGACTGCATTGTGATTATGAACACACCTAACACACTGGCTACCAGAAGTTCATACAGAATAATGATATTGTATTATAACCTACTTCACATTGTCTTCTTATTCCATCCCAAAGAGAAGCCTTCCTCTTTCTCTAGTAGTGCAAAACTGTTAGAGACGGGATTCTGAGTGATCTGATGTCAGGCATCTACTGTGGTAGTTCTCTTCCCCATGATATAACATAGACCTTGTCTTTCAAAAGTTTTGATATAATTTTGGTCAATATACTTCAGAAATGCAATCCTCTTATTGATGAGGAAGCAATAATAGTCACTAGATAAAAATGTCTTCCCACTAGATCAGTTAGAAAAAAATGCATCCTAGAAATAATAAAACCTTGATAAAGCAGCCTTTTTCAAAATTTTTGTTCTCATGACACCTTAATACTCTTAAAAGTTATTAAGGACCCCCAAAAATTCTTGAGTGTGACTTATACCTATTGATATAGATAATTTTAGAAATTAATACTAAGAAATATTTAAAACTCAAGAACCTGCCACATCCCTCAGCTCTCAGAGTGATGACATCATCACATATCATATAGCCTCTGGAAAAGTGTTAAATTATTGTCACTCTGGAAATCCCACTCCTCTGGGATTGTGAAATTTTTTTGTGTTGTAAAGGACTGGAGCCATTAATTTGTGACTTTTCCAAACTATTTTTGCTCCCCCAGATATGGAAAGTATAAAGAGGAGAAAAATAATAGATGCTGACTCTTTAAGACACCTCTACCACTTTTCCCAGAGGGTGTTGGGAACAATGACCACCCTCAGAGCTGGCCCTGCAGTGATCTGATGTAGCTGATTCAAGGCAGTGATCAACAATCAGACTACACATCCCTGGATTTTGGAGAGCTAGGTCCTTATAACCCACGCTGGTACCAGCAAGCTACACCAGGAGCCTGGGTTGCCGTCCCCACTGCTGCCTGCCAAGGGGTTGGGCCATGGGGATGGTAGCTGCTGCCCAGAGGGTGAAATTTACTGATATTGACTTCCTCCCCCTCTTCCCTGGAAGTGTTTCACTAGACACTAGGGCTCCAAAGTAGTTGATTCAGAGAGTTCCTGCTAGTTCAATAGTTGTTTTGGTGGAGGGACTGATCCTGGAGCTTCCTGATCCACCATCTTCCCACAATCTTTTGAGGTCCATTTTTTGCATATATGAATGCACAATTGTTCCAGTACCATTTGTTGAAATGATTGTCTCTAAATTGCTTTTGTACCTTTGTCAAAAATAGTTGATTATATTTGCATGTGTTCATTTTGGAGTCTCCATTTCGTTTTATGGATCTATATTTCTATTTTTCACAAATGCTACACTGTCCTGATCACTGTAGTTTTATAGTAAGTCTTGAAATTGGGTAATTTGAGCCCTCTGACTTTGTTCTTCCTTTTCAAAATTGTTTTGGTTGTTCCATATACATTTTAGAAGCAGCCTGTCAGTATGTACTGAAAATCTTGCACAATTTTGATTGAGATTTCACTTAATCTATAGATCAAATTGGGGAGAATTAGCATCTTAAGAATATCAAGTATTGCAATCTATAAACATGACATATCTCAAAATTAAAGTAGACCTTCGTTGACTTTGTATATTGGTGTCTTCTGGTCTGTCACATACACATCCTGCATATATTTTCTTAGATTTTTACATATTAGGTGCTGTTATAAATTATACTGCTTTTTATTTTAAATTCTAGTAATTTATTCCTGGTATATAGAAATGCAGCTTTTTTTCTATATTAGCCTTGTATTCTGTGACTTTGCTAAACTTATTTGTTAGTTCCAGGAATTATATTATATATTCTTTGGGCTTTTCTCCATAGATAGTCACATAATCTGCAAATAAAGAGGTTTTTCTTTTCCAATATGAATACCATTTATTTATTCTTTCATTCATTTATTTATGTATTAATTAATTAATTAATTTAATCTGATCTTATTGCACTAGCTAGGACTTCCAGTGCAATACTGAATAGGAGTGGTGAGAAAGTACATCCTTGCTTCATTCCTGATCTTAGGAGGAAATCATTCAGTAGCTCACCAGTAAGTTAGCTGTGGGTTTTACACAGATATCTTTTGTTAGGTTAAGGTAGTTCTTTCTATTCCGAATTTGTGGAGAGTTTTTATCATGAATGGATATTGAATTTTGTTGAATGCTTTTTCTGCATCTGTTGACATGATTAACTGGTGGGTGGTTTTTTTTTTTGTTTTAGTTTGAAAATATGTTGAATTGCAGTGATTGATAGATTGATATTTGAATGTTGAACTAGGCTTGAATTCCTGGGATCAACCCCACTTGGTTGTGATGCATAATCCTTTTTATTATTGCTAGTTTTGATTTCCTATTATTTTGTTAAAGATGCTTCCATCTATGTTCTTGATAGACATTGGTCTGTGTGTTTTTCTTCTAATATCTTTTTCTTGTTTGGTATTAGGATAATGAGTAGGGTAGTGTTCTCTCCTTCTGTATTCTGAATGAGATTATGTAGAATTGGTACTGCATTTTACTTAAATGTTTTTTAGTATTCATGAGTGAAACCAACTGGCTTGCAATTTTGTTTTTTTGGAAAGATTTAAACTACAAATTAAATTTCTTTAATAGATATAGGTCTATTCAGGCTATTTACTTTCCCTTGAGTGAGATTTTGCACTTATGTCTTTATGGAATTTGTCTGTTTCATCTAAGTTATCAAATTTATAAGCATAGATTTTTTGTAATATTCCCCTTAATATTCTTTTAATGTCTTTGGAGTCAATAGTGATGCACCCTATTTCATTCCTGATATTGGTAATGTATGTCTTCTCTCTTCTGTCTTTTTTTCTTGGTTAGCCTGGCTAGAGGTTTTTCAATTTTATTGATCTATCCAAATAATCAGATTTTGGCTTTCATTGATTTTCTGTATTATTTTCTTGTTTTCCTTATTATTGATTTCTGCTCTGATTTGGGGTTTTCTTTTCTTTCCAGTTTCCTAATGTAGTGGCTCAGGTTATTGATTTTTACATTTTTTCATTTCTGATCTAAATCTTTAATTCTTATTTAAAAATATTTTTAAATTTCCCTTGAACCTTGTAGTAGATGGTGGTTTCTTGGGCCTTACACCCAAAGCCCATGCAACAAAAGAAAAAATAGATAAATGGGACCTCCTCAAAATTAAATACTTTTGCACCTCACAGGACTTTGTCAAAAGGGTGAAAAGGCAGCAAACTCAATGGGAAAAAATATTTGGAAATCACATATCTGATAAGGGTTTAATATCCAGGATATATAATACAACTCAACAATAAAAAGACAAATGACCCAATTGAAAAATGGGCAAAAGACTTGAATAGACACTTCTCCAAAGAAGAAATACAAATGGCAAAAAAAAAAAAAACACATGAAGAAATGCTCAACATCACTCATGACTAGGGAAATGCAAATCAAAACTACAATGAGATATCATTTCACACCTATCAGAATGGCCACTATTAAAAAGACAGAGAACTACAAGTGTTGGAGAAGATGTGGAGAGATAGGAACACTTCTTCACTGTTGGTGGGAATGCAGAATGGTACAGCCACTATGGAAGACTGTTTGGCAGTTCCTAAAGAAGCTGAATATAGACTTGCCATGTGACCTGGCAATACCACTACTGTATTTCTTGTAGCGTCACTGTAGGTTGGTTGTGCGTTTCTAGAAATTTGTCCATTTCATCTAGGTTGTCTAGTTTGTTGGCATATAGTTTCTCATAATATCCTCTTATGAGTCTTTTTATTTCTGTGTGGTCATTTGTAACTTCCCCCCTTTCGTTTCTGATTGTATTTATTTGCATCTTCTCTGTTTTTTTCTTTGTTAGTCTAGCTAGGGGTTTGTCAATTTTATTTATTTTTTTAATTTTTTATTTTTTTTAAAGATTTTATTTATTTATTCATTTATCCCCCCCTTGCTGCTTGTGCTCGCTGGGTCAGCTAACCACGCCGTGCGGGCGGGCTTGCCTTCACCAGGAGGCCCCGGGAACCGAACCCGGGGCCTCCCATATGGTAAACAGGAGCCCTACTGATTGAGCCACAGCCTCTTCCCCTGTCAATTTTATTGACCTTCTCAAAGAACCAGCTTTTGGTTTTGTTGATTTTCTCTATTGTTTTTCTGGTCTCATTTTCATTTATTTCTGCTCTAATCTTTATCATTTCTTTCCTTCTGCTTGCTTTGGGATTGGTTTGCTGTTTTTTTTATTTGTTTTGTTTTGTTTTTGTTTTTGTTTTTCTAGTTTCTCTAGTTCTTCGGTTAATTCTTTGAGTTTAGCTATTTCTTGTTTTTTAATATAGGCATTTAGGGCTATAAATTTCCCTCTCAAGACTGCCTTCGCTGTATCCCATAAGTTTTGATACGTTGTGTTCTCGTTTTCATTTGTCTCGATATATTTACTGATTTCACTTGCAATTTCTTCTTTGACCCAGCGATTATGTAGGAGTGTGTTGTTCAGTCTCCACACATTTGCAAATTTGCTTTTTTCCTGTCTATTATTGATTTCTAATTTCATTCCATTATGATCTGAGAAGGTGTTTTGTATAATTTCAATCTTTTTATATTTATTGAGAGCTGTATTGTGACCTAACATGTGGTCTATCCTGGAGAAAGATCCATGGGCACTTGAGAAGAATGTATAACCCGCTGAGTTTGGATGCAGTGTTCTGTATATGTCTGTTAGGTCTAACTTGTTTATCAGATTGTTCAAGTTCTCTGTTTCCTTGTTGATCTTCTGTCTAGTTGTTCTATCTAATGATGTGAGAGGGGTGTTGATGTCTCCAACGATTATTGTAGAAATGTCTACTTCTCCCTTCAGTTTTGCCAGAGTTTGTCTCATATATTTTGGGGCACCCTGGTTAGGTGCGTAGATATTTATGCCTGTTATATCTTCCTGGTGGATCATCCCTTTTATTAATATATAATGGCCTTCTGTATCTCTTATAACTTTTTTGCATTTAAAGTCTGTTTTGTCTGATATTAATATAGCTACCCCTGCTCTTTTCTGGTTACTATTCGCATGGAATATCTTTTTCCAGCCTTTCACTTTCAATAGGTTTGTATCCCTGGATCTAAGGTGAGTTTCTTGTAACCAGCATATGGATGGTTCATGTTTTTTAAATCCATTCTATCATCCTGTATCTTTTGATTGGGGAGTTTAATCCATTCACATTCAATGATATTACTGTAAATGCACTATTTACTTCCTCCATTTTATTCTTTGGTTTTCATATGTCATCTTGTTTTTGTCTCTCTTTTTACTCTTTTGGTTATCCTTTCTGCTATTCTTTCTTCTATACTCTCCTCCAAGCCTCTCTCTCTCCTGTCTTTTCCTTTCAGGTTCTAAGGCTTCCTTTAATATTTCCTGCAAAGGTGGATTCTTTTTTGCAAACTCTCTTAGTGTCTGTTTGTTTGTGAATATTTTAAAGTCACCTTCATATTTGAAGGACAGTTCTGCTGGCAGTTTTTCTTTTTCAGTTTCCTAATTGTATCATACCACTGTCTTCTCGCCTCCATGGTTCCTGAAGAGAAATCTGCACTAAGTCTTACTGGACATCCCTTGTACATGAGCGTTTGCTTCTCTCTTGCTGCTCTGAGAATTTTCACTTTATCTTTGACATTTGACATTCTGAGTAGTATGTGTCTATTTGAATTCATTCTGATTGGGGTACGGTGTGCTTCTTGGACATGTAAGTTCATTTTTTTCCTGAGAGTTGGGAAATTTTCAGCTATTATTTCCTCAAATACTCTTTCTGCCCTCTTTCCCTTCTCTTCTCCTTCTGGAACTCCCATGACACGTATGTTTTTGCATTTTGTGTTGTCATTCAACTCTCTGAGCCCCTGCTCAATTTTTTCCATACTTTTCTCTCTCTGTTCTTTTCTCTCTTCAATTTTAGCTATTCTGTCTTCAGTATCACTTATTCTTTCTTCTGTCATTTTGAGTCTGCTGTTGTATGCCTCAAATGTGTTTTTGATCTCACCTCTTGTGTCTTTCATTCCCATAAGCTCTGTTACTTTTCTGTTCAGGATTTCAAATTCTTCTTTGCATTCACTCAATGTCTTCTTGATGTCATTTATCTCTTTAACTATATTGTCTTTCAACTCGTTAATTTGATTTTGGAAATTTGTGCTCATCTCACTGACTAGTTCTCTCAAGTTCTGCATCTCTTCTGGGATTTTGATATATTCCTTTTCTTGGGCCATGTCTTCTATTTTCTTAGTATGGCTCATAATTTTTCCTGGTGTTTAGGCATCTGGTTAGGATGTAGTTTACTCAGATGCTCAATCTCTTTCTCTTTTATAGGAATTTAATGGCAGGAGGCTGTGATTTACCACAGCTCTTTGATTTTTGGCTCGACCTGGATTGTTAGGATTGTCCTGCTGGTTGCTCAAAGTGGGCACTGGACCCAGTAATTGGTTGTAGAGTCGCTTCCTAGGGCCTTGGGCAGGGAGGGTATAGAGGCCAGAAAAAGCCTTTCCTACTTATTTTTAATTTTCTTGAGTGCACTTCCTTGTTCTGCCAGGAGATGGCGCTTTTTGGCAGCTCTCAATTCAATGCCTGGTCAGAGTGTATTTGTTGCAACACAGACGAGATCAATGTGATAGAACTTCCTGTCTGGAGGCTAGGAGCCTTGTAATTCAAACTTTCTGAGACAGTTCTCCAGTCTTCTCTGGCAGCCCCCTCCATTTTCCCAGTTAGGAAATATTTCCACTCCCCTCTGAGTCCTCAACAATCAGTCCCTGTTATTAGAGAAGGATATTGGGAGGTTTGAATATCTTTACCCCCTTGCAGGCTCCAAGGCAAACAATGGTGCAGCCCCACTTGTCCTAGAAGGGCTCTTTGGACACAGCAGACCAAATTTGTGAGTCAAAAGCTGAGTCAGCCTTAGGCTGTGTCCCTTTCTCTCCCCTTTCCTGTGGAGTCCTCAGCAATTTGTCCAGGCTAGAAGAGAGGGAGATTGCGAGGCTCAGATTTCTCCAGTCCTTCGCCATCGCCCAGGGCAAACCACTATGTGGTCTCACCTGGCCTGGAAGGGCTCGTGGGGCACAGCAGACCAAATTTGTGGATCAGAAGCTGAGTCAGCCTTAGGCTGCATCTCTCTCTCTCCCCTTTCCTGGGGTGGTAGCTCCCTGTAGCCCCTTTGTTGTCGCAGGCCCAGAGGCCCGAGAACTCTAAAGAATCTTTAGTGTGGGAGAGGGTGCCGGCAGCAGCAGTGGCCACTGGTTCCAACTCACAGTTCTGTCATTGCAATTTCCCTCTTTTGTCCCTCTCTCCTCTGGGTGGTGTGCAGCCTTCGCCTGCTGTCCTAAACCCTAGAAGATCTTTTTTCGGGGCTGTTTCAGCCTGTCCTCTAGCTATTTTTCTGGAGAAGAGATTCCCGTGTCTTACTAGTCTGCCATCTTCCCGGAAGTCCCCTCTTTTTTTAACAGATCAATTTTATTGATACATATTAATAAAGCATACAATTCATCCAAAGTGGACAAGCAGTGGTATTTGGTATAATCGCATAGTTTTATGTTCAACACTTCAATCATTATTAGAGCATTTTCATTATTTCAGTAATAATAAAAATAAACAAAAAACAAACAAACAAGAAAATTCCTCACCTCTCAATCTCTCTCTGTTTCCCCTGCTGTACATAGCTGCTTTTTCTGGCTATTCTTGAAAATTTATTTATTTGTTTATTAAACAGTTTTATTGAGATGTATTCACATACCATGTAATCTAACCAAAGTGTATAACCAATGTCTTTTACTATAATCACAGTGTTGTACATTCAAAAATTTTAGAACCACTTCATTTATCCAAAAAGAAAAACTCCACACAACTTAGCATTCCCTCCTCAGACCTGCATAACCAGTAATCTAATTTCATCTTTATAAATTTATTTATATTTACATTTTATATAAATGGAATCATACAATATGTACTACTCTGTGTCTGGTCTCCTTCACTTAGGATAATGTTTATTTTTGTCTGATATTAACATTGTGTAGTATTAACTTACATTAGATGGGAGACTAATTTTTCTGTATTCTAAAACTTCTCTAAAATTAAAGTGCATTAAAAAATTATTAATATAGTTGGATTAAAATATACCATATTGCTAGCTGTATTCTATTCATTGCATGTCTTCTGTGTTATTTTCCTTATTTTTCTGCCTTCTATTGTTTTACTTGGGCAACTTTTATGATTCCATTTTATCTGTTCTATGACATATCAATTTTATCTCTTTCATTAAACTATTTGAGTGGTTGCCTTAGGGTTTATAATCCAAATTTCTAAATAATCCAAGTTCACCACAATTATTATTATACTACTTCTTGTGTAGTATAAGAACCATATAGCATTATATTTCCAGTTCTCCCCTTCCATCCCTTGTGCCATTGTTTTCATCCAAAAAAAAATTTTATTTTATTTATTTTAAGGAAGGTTTATATTACATAAAAGTTACATCAAAAATATAGGGGATTCCCATATACCCCATCACCCTCCCCATCCCATACTTTCCCACATCAACATCTTTTGCTGGTGTAGTACATTTGTGACAATTGATGAACACGTGTTGAGGCATTGCTAGTAACCATGGACTATGGCTTACATTATAGTTTATACTTTGCCCCGCACAATTTTATAGGTTTTGACAAAATGTATAATGGCCTGTATCCATCATTGCAATGCATGCAGGACAATTCCAATGTCCCAAAAATGCCCCCATGTTACACCTATTCTTCCCTTTCCCTCCCCTCAGAACCTCTGGTGAGCACTGCCTTTATATTAATGATATATGTTCTGCCATTGCTGAATAATAATAAGTCTACTTTAGTCCATAGTTGCATTCCCCCCTTAAGTTTGTTCATTCCTCAATCTTGAGGATTTTGGGTTGGGGGTGAACACTCTGTTTTTGATTGAGAGGAGGCTTAGATCCCATGGGGCAGATGGATGAAACTGCCTGGCTTGCAGTTGTAGATACTCTCTGTTTTGGGGGATGGGTGTTGTCCATCATCATCCTTTTGTTAATTGTCATAGGTGAGTCCAATGAACTGGAAAGTAGGTGTTGCAAATCTGCTGAGATTCTGGGCTCAACCAGCATATGAACAGACTGAAGAGCTAAGAATCTGGGACATATATTTAACAAGTATAGTGCTAATTAGAAGTTCAAATAAAAAGGGTAGAAGAGCCATGTGTAGGGTAACTATAAATGAGTCTAACTCTGTTACACTGGGGAGCATATATTCCAAAGTAAGGACCACTGACAGGGTGCCGAATTACTAAGATTGTCTGCCCTGCTTATAGTGTCTAGATGTCTTTAGAGCCTTCAGGAGCCCTGCTATATGAGGCACTGTTTACTGGGGCAGTCAATGAGATCCTTCTGAGATTTGCACAAGCATAACCTCTGGAATGACTTCCCAACTCACATTGAAATCTCTTAGCCATAAAAAACTAATTTGTATTTATATTTACCCCTTTGGGTCAAGGTCTTTTTCTAGGTGGTTGCTAGTTGGCACTTGGTAAAGTTCCTTAGGTGCCAGGAAGGCTCATTCCTGGGAGTCATGCCCCACTCCAGGGGACGGGGGATGGTAATGCTTTTATATGCTGAGTTGGGCTACATTTTTACATATAAATATCTCATACATTGTTTCTATTAATGTTTTAAACAGGATTATCTTTTAAAGTCATTAAAATGAGAAAAAGTATTGTATTTTTCATTTGTTACATTTCAAGTTCTTCATTTTTTGGCATGTAGATCTAACTTTTTTAAACATCTATTGTATTCCTTCTCCCTTAAGAACTTCCTTTAACATGTCTTGTAGAGTAGGTGTGTATTAGCAACTGTAGGAGTTTGATATTGTTTATGAATTCCAAAAATAGATATTCTGATTATGTTTGTAAACATGGTCTGTCCCTCCAGGCATATTAGATTATATTGGATCGAGAGGTTTCGTATTTACTTGATTAAATAATGATTAAGGCTTTGATTGGGCCACATCAGTAGGACGTTGCATCCCTCCCCTCTTGGTGGGCGGGGACTTATGGAGAAACTGCACTGCAAAGAAGGGAGTTTTGAGTTTTGAGCTGGAGCTCAAGAAGTATGCACATAGAAGAGCAGAGCATCTGAGCCCAGAGAGAATTGAGCCCCAGGGAGAAAGACAGAGCCAGTAACCTGACAGTCTACAGCTGGCCTTATGGAGAGAACAGGGCAGCTGAGCCAGGAGAGGAACAAGCCCCAGGAAGAGAGGAACCCAAGAAGCCTGAACTATTGGCAGATGTCAGCAGGTATCTTGCTCCAACACATAGCAACAGACTTTGGTGAGGGAAGTAACTTATGCTTTATGGCCTGGTAACTGTAAGCTTCTACCCCAAAAATATACCCTTTATAAAAGCCAAGAAATTTCTGGTATTTTGCATTAGCACCCCTTTGGCTGACTAATACAGCAATCAATTTTTTAAGTTTTTATTTGTCTGAAGAAGTCTTGTTTTCTCCTTCATTTTCAAGGGATATTTCACTAGTTTGGAATTGTGGGTTGACTCTTTCAACACTTCGAATATGTGGTTCCATTGTACTTTTTGATTGCATAGCTTGTGATGAGAAATCTGCTGTAATTCTTATCCTTGTCTCTCTATAGTACTATGGTTTACTTCCATTGAATCTTCAATATTTTCTTTTTCTATTTGGTTTTCAGCAGTTAATATGAAGGCTGAGGTGTGGGTGTTATCTGAGCTTCTTTGATATGTGCTGTTGTGCTGGCACTAATTTTGGAAAATTCTCAGCCATTATTTCTTCCACTATTTCTTCTTCCTAATTCTTTCTGCATTCTTGTTCTGGTATTTTAATTATGCATGTATTACACTGTTTAATATTGCCCTGCAGCTCCTGAATGCTCAGTTATGTCTTTTACCCATTCTGTTTTTCTATGTATTTCAGTTTGGGGAGTTTCTATTGACCTATCTTTCTACTCATTGGTTCTTTCTTCTGTTGTATCAAGTCTACTGGTGAGTCCATTGAAGGCATTCTTCATTTATCTTACTGAGCTTTTAATTCTATGTGTTTCCATTTGATTATTTTACTTTCGATTTTTCTGTTGAAGTTACCTATCTGATCTTGCATGTTGTCTACCTTTTCCATTACAGGCTTTAATATATGAATCACAGTTCTTTAAAATTTTCTGTCTGATAGTTTCCACATCTGTCTCATATGTGACTCTGGTTCTGATGATTACTTTGTCTTTTCATACTGTGTTTTTTTCTTGGCATTTTTTTTACATTACTTGTAATTTTCTGTTGAAAGGCGTGTCATGTAGGAAAACAGATACTTAGGTAAAAAAAGCTGTTTGGAGAAGAGCACACATTTACTTCTGCTAGGCCTTTGGTGTAGGGATTTGTGTTTATCTGCTCAGGAATTGAGTTATGTTTGGACACAACTCTTTTTGCCAGAGTTAAAGTTTGTGGCTACTAAGGGCACCAGAGACTTCATATTCCCCAGGTGATACCTTGTCGTTGTGTTCTTGCAGGGATTTGGATCTTCTGTTTATGTTAATCCCCAGAGAAAGCCTTTCTCTTGCAGCTTCAAAAATATATTGCACTGTTATTTTTACTTAATGTTTGTTATTTTGGTGGTGAGGTGTGGTGTAGGGAGGACATCCTCTTACATTCTATTTTTTTTTTTTTTTTTTTAAAGATTTTATTTATTTATTCATTTATCCCCCCCTTGCTGCTTGTGCTCACTGAGTCAGCTAACCATGACGTGCGGGCGGGCTTGCCTTCACCAGGAGGCCCCGGGAACCGAACCCGGGGCCTCCCATATGGTAAACGGGAGCCCTACTGATTGAGCCACAGCCGCTTCCCCATTCCTCTTACATTCTGATTAAGCCTCAATCTTTCATAGACACTGTGGACCTGCATCTCAGGGATATGGCTTTATAAATGTTTCTTGCTTCTCATCCAGGGATAGTGTTTCTCCCTTACCTTTCCCCATGCTGCAATGTGTATCCACCAGCGTCCTTAAGCTACACTTTTGAAGCCCTTCTTCCTGTAGATTAAGGCTTTTGTTACTTAAGGGAGATAGAGAAGATGGTTCTGGATGAAGTTTCAGTAGTAGCTTTTGCTTTCACCCCAGCTACAAGGAACTTTCACCATTGCCCTCAGGGCACAGGTTTTGAAGAAACTACCCCTACAGATTAAGCTTATTCTTCACAAAGGGAAATAGAGGATGAGTCTGGATGGATTTCAGAAGCAGCTGTTGTTCTCCTGCCCCAGTCAGCACAATGGGAGGGATTTCCTTGGAGCCTTTCCCGTACTCCATGGGAAAGATTGTTGGGGTTTCTGGAGGAAAAGCATGCAAGAAGAAGGGAGTTGCTTCAACGGAACAGGAGAACATCAAGATTAGTTTTGTGAGTAGTTTGCAAACATTAAAAAAAAAAAACAAAAAAAAACCACACTTTGTAAAAACTGGTTTTTAACCTTTTCGAAGTTTACCTCTTAAAAATATGGAAGCTTGATGATAGAAGATTAACCCATCCAACATGTTAACTTCTTATGGGACTTTTGCAAAATAGCAGTCATTTGGTAGAATCAAAACAGCTTTCCAGAACATACCCATATCACTGCCCTGAGGATGCTCTGGGGAATACTGGAGATCAGTTCACAGAGCCACCTGATGGTTTAGCTCTCTTCCTAGTTGTGAGACCATGTCTGTGTCCTCACTTCCCAAGGCCCACAGCCCACTAGAGTCAAAGATTCTGGTAGAGTTTGGCAGTAGTTCTTTTTGTTAATCAGATTTATATTCAGGGCTTGGTGGGTTTGGGGTGAGTGCCATCCTGGTCCTTGGCATTAGGCAGTGAGGCTGACTTTTGCCTTCCATCTTGCTCAGAGTAATTTTGGACCACTATACCCCATGGGAAATGAACTTCTGGCTACCATTGTTTGCTTCCAGTCCAGCAAGCCTGCCATTTTAACATTTATCCTTTTTTCAATTTTATCCTGACCATGTTTTTCTTTTTCTGACCATGTCTTTTTGTTGTCACCTTTGTATGTTTTGTCCATCATTGTCGTGTATTTGGGGCAGCAGGCTTTCCATGGCATGAACTTAGAAGGAAGTCAATGGAAATCTTTCTGGTGTGGACATTACTCTTCCTTCATTCCCTAAATTGGGTCTGCAAAATATGACAGTGCACTGTCTTGATGATTCAGGCTTATCATTATGACTGTGAGTTTCTGTGTCAGTCTATAAAGCAGTATTAGTCTTAGCTTGATTTAACGGAATCCAGGCTTCCTTTCTGGAAAAATGCAGGCAACTTTTAAAATTGTGATAGATCATTTAAAGCCACGTTGGTGTGTATCATATACCTTAATGGTCACTACTATTACTGGCTGTGTGGGTCGATAAGCATGGTAAAAACATATGTGTGCAGGGAAGCGGCTGTGGCTCAATCAGTAGGGCTCCCGTTTACCATAGGGGAGGCCCCGGGTTTGGTTCCCGGGGCCTCCTGGTGAAGGCAAGCCCGCCCGCACGGCGTGGTTAGCTGACCCAGCGAGCACAAGCAGCAAGGGGGGGATAAATGAATAAATAAATAAAATCATTAAAAAAAAAACAAACGTGTGCACAACTAAAGATCAAATGGGTCAATGCTATGCAAACCTGTGAAGTCAGTGAAGGCTTTTTCCCTGTTAGCCCCATCTTTCTCCATATTCTGCTCTTTGTCCCTTTGCTGTTCGCCACTCCCTCCAATTCAGGTAGTCAGTATCCTCTCCCCTTCTGCTTTCTAGCTCCCTCTCTGATGCCTTGCCTGAGGCAGTGTAGAGTCATAGGAAGAGCATGCCCTTGGATGGACTGGGCTGGAATTCCATTTCTGCCTTTCACTAGCCTGGTGAATTTTGGGAAGCCACTTTCCTTCCTTGAGGCTCTGTTTCTTCATCTACAAAGTGGGACTAATTAATGCTATCTGCCTGATAAGACTGTGAGGAAGAAAGAAAGGTGATCATGTGTATAAAGTGTCTACCATAGTGAGTAGCACATAATAAATGCTCAGTACATAGTAGTTGTTTATCCTTGTTCCCAGTATCTTTATTAAAGGAAATAGGAGGGACCAGGGTTAGCCTGTGTGGTTGATGGAAATCAACATTCTACTTGGAGAGAAGCAGCGCAGTTATGGGAGTCAGAATTGGGAAAGTATGTGAAAATGCTAGGAGCCAGAGAGAGAGTAGACAGGTCGTGAAGAGCAGATATATTGGCAAAGCATCTGAACTTCTAGTAGGACCCAAAGTTTTATAGATAGGGAGTTGGTTTTAGGCTAGGTAGTCCAGGAGTTGAGACATGAAAGAGCAGAATGGTCAGAGAAGAGGTCATAGAGCCTGATGAGACAAGCTGAATCTGGAGAGATTTAGGGAGAGTGGTATAGTAACAAAGGTGCCTAGGGTGAATGAAGGCAGGCTGTCAGGCATCTGGGCCTGTGATAGTTTCTAGTTAAGGTGGAGCACATACTCCCATGACAAATTTCACCGCCTTCCAAAACCCCACTAAAACTACTACAAAATGATTTCTGAAAGGCACAGACCCACAAGGATTGGAAAAACAAGAAAGGAGACAAGCAAATTTTGGATGCTGAAAAGCAGATGGATAAGTAGTAGTTGACTTAGCAGACCCAAGAAGGCCACAAACTAGGAACCCTAAGCCATTAGTGGGAAAAGCAAACAAACAAACAAACAAACAAACAAAAAAACCCAACGTTGTTCATCCCCCAAGAATCTTCAAAGGCTCTAACAGGTAACTCTGGAAATGGAGGTGAAGGAAGGGGGGTGGGCACCAAAATAAAGAGGGTTTTTTGAAAACTTGTTTTTGAAGTTGGTCCTTTCTCCAATTACCTCCTACAGTTGATGCCACTGAGGGGATGGACCTTTCCTGCCCTGACAGCAGTCTGGAGTTTTATTCTCTGGATAGGGTAAAGCAGAAGGCCTCCAGACTTGGAGTTCCCAGGCCCACTTGAGGGATGGGGTCTCATACTGAAAACATGGGGGCTAAGTGGAGGTATGCAGAGTGAAAGCTGTGAAGCCCCAGGTTTCTTCCCTGACTCTGCCCCTAAGCCCCTGAGAGTCAGACCTTTACCCTCCGGTGTAGAGACCTGAGGAGTCTTCTGTGGCCCATGTGACCAACCCAAGAGGAAAGATTCTAAGGTTAGTGAGACCGAAGGTTTCCCCCAATAAAGAACCCAGCTGGCTTACTCTACAATGAGGCTCATAGTCTAATACTGTGTGGTAGAGGAGGAGGAGGGCATCCATTCAGTTGAGGATATTTATTTTTAGAATGGGAGGGGAGACCTGAGCAGGCTTGCTACTTCAGGGAAAGGAGCCAGACAAAGAAGAGGGAGAGATTAGAGAGTGTGGAGTGAGGAAGTAATTGATGGAGTGAGGCACCAGAGGAGGCAGGATGGTATGAGATCCAAAGCACAAACAGGAGGGGCAGCCTTAGGCAGGAAGAACACATTTTCCTCCCACTGAGATAGGATGAGAAGAAATGAGGATTGGGTGGAGACTCTATTTAATCCATTGTTATTTTGTACCTATTATGTCCAAGGCTTTGTGCTGGGTGGCTTTCATTCACCCATCCACCCATTCATCCAACATTTTTCAGGCAACTACTGTGTGTTTCAGGTCCTGTGCCGGGTGCTGAAGATAAAGAGATGAATCAAACAAGGTCCCAGTCCTCAAGGAGTTCACAGTGTTGCCGGGGAGACAGTCCCATAAAATCAGGTGTGCAAAGCAAGCCCGGGAGACAATGGGAGCAAAGAACACTAGAGAGTAAAGGGAATTAAGCCGATAGGGAAATGTGTATAGAGCAAGACACAAGCCATATACACGGCACAGACTACTCCGTGGGTTCAAGGAAAGAGAGACCTCATCCGGCAGGGCTGATCTACACAAGCTTCATGACGTTAGTTGGTTTTTGAGTTGAAACCAAGAGGATGCCTAGGGTTTCTTTCAACTTGTGGGGATGTGGGGTGTGGGGCAACCAAAAGGTAGAAATAGATGCAAAGACCCAGAAGCAGAAAATTTAAGAGGACGCATCCAGGGAAGAGGGGCTAGACCTGGGAACCCAGAATATGCTCTGAGGCAAGTAGTGGGAGGTACAGTTGGAAAGCAGAAATAGGATGAGATGCAAAAATACCATTGAAGCAACAACACAAAATGCAACCAGATTGAAATAACGGATTGTGTAAAAACAAAAACAAAAACAAAAACAAAAAAACACACCTCTGGTCTGGGAAACTAGAAACATGGTTCTGTTATAGGCCAAGCTCTGCCACAAACTCACTTTGGCTATGTATGTAGCGACTCAATGTCTGTGAACATTGGTTTCTTCATCTGTCAACTGGTAGCAAGAACACATTCCCTGCCTATCTCATGCGATTGTTGCTGGCATCCATATGAGACAGTGCATACGAAACACACTTTTACAATATCTGTAAAGTGTATGCACATTTCCTGGAAACATATCACCAACTGAATAACAACCAAGGGAGCAAATTTCCTGAAATATTCTGCTATGAGACTCAAACAAGTTTGCAAAGCTAGTTGGTTGGTAACATGGTGAGTGAATCAACTCCTGTGGATTTGGAATGTCTATACATCAAATCCATATACAATAAAAATAGATTTGCACTATCCTGGTAGCCCATCAATGAACATCAAACAGCACTTATTCTATTAGAAGTGTAATGACCATCAAAAATATGCAAGTTTCCAGTTGTTCTTCGTTCACTGACCAACATTCAGTGACTACTCTGCTGTGCACTGAGGGCAGGCTCAGTGGGGAAGAAGCAAATATGACTTCTGCCCTCAAGACTGCCCTCCTCCTTGGGAGTCAGACATACTAACAGGCAATTGTAATCAAAACCAGTCTTTTGCAGGTGAGGTTATAGTCACATGGCATAGTATCATTACTCCGATTTTATAGGTGAGCAAACTGAGACTTGGAGAGCAGGTGCCAGAACCAGTATTCCAATCCAGGTCTTTTAACTCTAGGTCCAGGGCTGCTTCTGCCTCACCACAGTTGCCCTCTTTTGTCTCGTAAATATGTTGGGCTTAATGAATATGATGTAAGATAACTTCTTTTATACGGGTCCTTGCTCATCCTAGACCGTCTCCTTTCCAGGCGATAGGCAGGAATTTGGGGGCTAGAGCACCCCAATGTGTCCAAAATGTTGTATTTCAGATATTTAAAAAAGAAAATAAAAGCCTTCCCTTTGCAAGTTCCTTTTGAAAGGTCCTCAAAATTCAGGAGCGAGTGCCCATGTGTTTGGAAGAGGGAGGGTTGAGAAACGCTGGCCTAGATAGGTAGAAAATGGAATGTGCGCCTCGACAAAAAGGAACTTGCAGAAGAAGACAGGAGAAAATAACCACGGAAAGAAAAGAGTTCTCAAGAGATAACAGGAATGTGGCGTCTTCTGGCCAGGTCTACTACTTCATTGGCTGTTCCACAAGAAGCACTTAGGGAAAGTGGTTTCCTTCATGGTGTTTTTCTTCTGGGAAGTTTCTGCGAGTACTATTTCTGGAAATATTGCAGACTAGACAACCTGAAATCCTTCCTTGCTACAAAATGCCTAGAAAAGCTGGATAAGTACTGGGCAGTGGTTGCCAAAAACTACGTCCTGTAAGTGTCTGGGAGCCTCAGTCCATTCCAACACCAAAGCAACTGAAAAAAAATGAAGGAATTGTACTAAACTTCCAAGAACCTTTCCATCCATTTCTCTCCACCCTCTCATTCCTCGGTGTTTTGTATGTAATATGGAAGTTCTTTGGGTGATGAGGCACTAACACAGATAGCCAGGCAGTGGAGAATGCTTGAAAGAGCAGCTTTTATTAGACCAAAGAGCCTGGAGGAGAGGAGAGTATGAGGGCACTGAGGGGCCCTGTCTTACTTATCCTAGAGGCCTGTGAGGACCCGTGGAGGGGGTGGAGGTGGGGAGAGGAAGAGCACATGTGGATCCTGGGCTCTTGCCTTTATTGTGACCCAAGGGAAGGGGTAGGGCTTACCGGCAGATACTGGAGATCAGCAGTTTCAAACTATAGGGTGTGAAAACAGAAGGCGGAAGGGCTGTTTAGAGAAGCTGAGGGCAGTTTCTTATCATCCAAGCCATATGGAGATATATGCCTTGCTAGTAAGATGTGTGGCACGAAAGGATGAGGGGCAAGAGGCTCTTCAGAGAAGAAGTGGCAAGAGCCATTTGGAGATACTAAGGGCAGCTCTTTTCATCCAAACCATGTGGAGATACAGACCTTGCTACTTGCAGTTATGCCCAAGACGGGGCTAACTGGGAGAAGGGGCAAGATGGGGTCAGTCTAAAAGGGCGCTCACCATCTCTCTTGCAAGGGACGGCTGACTGGGGGTAAGATCCTGCTCGAGTGGGCTGTTTTGGGAACCCACAGAGTGGGAGGCTTGGGGGCATCGATCTGGAGGGAGCGGTTGCTCTATGTAAAACCATGAGTTTCTCGCTCTGTGGCTGGAAACTGTCGACAGCTAAGCCCCCCCCCCCCCCCCCACCCCTCAGGGCAGGAAGCGGCTGTGAGCTCTGACTCCTGCCAGCCACCCAGCGGTAGGGAGCATTCTCTGAGAGTGGGAGGGTTCTGGCGAGGGGTGGAAAGGGGTTTCCTTTCTGTGGGTTTGGTTGCATGAACCCCATTTGAGCTTTGGAGTGCATACCAGCCGGCTCCAGGTGGCACCATGAAGAGGGGAGAGGCGAATATGCTGAGGCAGCCTGATTTACCCAACCTCCCTGGGATAGGGAAACTTGGCCTGGGAGGGGGAGAAGTCACAATTGACTAGTCCCGTGCTGAAAACTCTCCTAAGGGAGGCAGGCAGTAGGAAGCCCTTCATAAGCTTCCAAGAGCCTATTTAGGGGCCGCTGGGAGGAGGGGGTGGTCTGGAAGAGGGTTGGGAGTCATTTTTCCATGGTGACTTCAGTCGCCAGGGTCCCATTTGAATTTCAGAAGGGAACTCAACCTGACCAGGAGAGGGGAGGGGGTTATCTGCTCACACAGGCTGTTGCGTCCTGCCGCCCTGGGAGAGAAAGCAGTAAGAATAGAAAGGAGGCAGAGACAGGCCGGCTCCTAATCAGCAGCAATCTACCCAACTGCAAAAAGTCAAACCTGCCTGAGGGAAAGTGACTGGATAGCTGTCTGAAGAGCTAGCAGGCCCAATGAGAAAGGTCAGCTCAGTGGGGGCGATTCCACTTTGAATGTACGAGGTCCTTAGTTCAATTCCCGGCTCCTCTTAGAGCAGTGATCCGCCAGGATATCAAATATCCAGCTGATACTTTAGGACAGGGAGAACATAGGCATTATTTTTGTATTAGCTTCTGTTAGGTCTCTTATTTTTCCTAAGAAAAAAGGTTACTTAAAAAATTTTTTAACTTAGTTCACTCGCTAAAACCTGCTTCAGAATCTGCAGAGGGCAGGCTGCAAGGTGATGGATTGATGAACGCCAGCAGCCTGAGAAGCTTCTCGGGGGCCTAAGAGGGAAGGCTGTTTTTCCTTAGTTTGTGTTTGACTGCTTGCTTGTGTGTTTGGCTTCTTTTGTGTTTTTTGTTTGTTTGCTTGTTTTTCTTTCCCCTTTCTTCACCCCCCCCCCTTTTTTCTTTTTCTTTTTTTCTTAATTAGGTGCTGCAGGCTTGTTTCTTGTTTGCTGTGTTTCTTCTTCCTTGATTTCCCCTTTTCTGTGTATACCAATTTTGTCTACCAACACTATCTCTTTTCCTTCTTTCATCCTTCTATCTTCCGCTTTCTGTTGTTTTTCTTACATTCCACCGCTCTTTGTTTAGTCCTCAATTTTTCTGGTTTTTATTTCTATCTTGTCTATCTTGTCTTCTTTCTTTTATTAACTTTTTTCTTTTTGTCTTTTCTTTTCTCTTCCCCTTTCTCCTCATCATTCTAGCCTTTTAATTCATTCTATATATCTTTCTCTATTCGGTTTCCCATTTCATTGTTGGTAATCCACTTTTTTATTCCTATTACTCTACACTGCTTACATGAGTTAAATGTTCATTTTCCAAGGTCTTATATGGTTCCTCTTCTAACTTTTACTATTATCATCACTATTATCCTTTTTCTTTTCTTACCTCTTTTGCTTTCTCCGGCCCTAGTCTTTTTCCTTCAAGGGAACTTAGACAACAGCAAGGAAATAGAATAAGAGGAACAAAGTGTCAAAGAGAAAACTTAACACACACACAAAAACAGCAACTAAATAAAACCCTAGAGTAGAGAGAGAAGCTAATGAACTGAATAAACCCATCAAGATAAAAACATGACCAGACAGCAACAAAAAATTACAAACCATACTAAGAGACATGACCTAGTCCAATGAACAAACTAAAAGCCAGGAAGAGATGCAGAACATTAAACAACTAATCAAAGCCATGGAAACAGATATGGACCAACTTAATGAAGTGAAGGAAGACGTCAAGGATGTTAAGAAGACACTGGGAGAACATATTGAAGAAATTGTAAACATACATAAAAACATAACGGGTATGATGGTGATGAATGGCACAATCCAAGAAATCAGAAATACACTGGAAGCACATAAGAGCAGATTTGAACAGGCAGAGGAAAGAATTAGCATTGTGGAAGACAGTACATCTGAAATTAAACAGATACTAGAACAAATAGATTAAAAGATAGAAAAAATCCAGCAGGGACTTAGGGGTTTGGATGACAACACAAAGCGCACAAGCATATGCCTTATAGGCATCCCAGAATGAGAAGAGAAGGGAAAGGGGACAGAAGGAATGTTGGAGGGCATAATGGCTGAAAACTTCCCAACCCTATTGAGGGAGATGGATGTACATGTCCAGGAAGCACAGTGCACCCCAAACAGTATAAATCCCAGCAGGCCTACTCCACGACATATACTTGTCAAACTGTCCAGTTCTCAAGACAAAGAGAAAATACTGCAAGCGGCACGAGAAAAGAGAACCATCACATACAAGGGAAACTCAATAAGATTAAGTGCTGATTTCTCATCTGAAACCATGGAGGCAACAAGGCAGTGGTATGGCATAAGAAAAAAACTTCCAGCCAAGAATTCTCTATCCAGCAAAGCTGGCATTCAAAAATGATGGAGAGTTCAAATTATACACAGATAAACAGAAATTAAGAGAGTATGCCAATAAGAAACCTGGCCTTCAAGAAATACTAAAGGGAGTTCTACAGGTTGAAAGGAAAAAACAGGAGAGAGAGAGTTGGAGGAGAGTGTAAGAACAACTAAAAAGACAAAAAGAGAAATAAAAACAGCATATGTCATACATAAACTCAAAGAAAATAAGGCTAATGCAAGTAATTCCTTGAGAGTAATAACACTGAATGTTAATGGATTAAACTCAGCAGTCAAGAGACACAGATTGGCAGAATGGATAAGGAAATAACCCATGTATATGTTGTCTACAAGAAACCCACCTTAGACCCAGGGACACAAGGAGGCTGAAAGTGAATGGCTGGAAAACAATCTTACAAACAAACAATAACCAAAAAAGGGTGGGAGTAGCTATACTAATATCGGACAAAATAGACTTTAAATGCTAAACCATCGTAAGCAACAAAGATGGACACTATATATTAGTAAAAGGGCTAACTGGGGTGGTCACTCTAAAGGGAAACGCATGACTAAGCCAGGCAGGATGGTGAGGTGCCAAATATAATTTCTTTTATGCCATTGCTTTCAGTTCTTGTATTCGCTCCTTCACTTAAACATTTACTGAACACTGATTCTGTAGCAGGTATTGGTTGTGTTTTATTTTGATGAGTATAAAGTTGAAAGGCATAGTCTCCACATTCAAATAGCTGTCTAGGTTGTGCAGTAGTTCATAACCAGGGCTGCACATAAGAATCACTTGAGAAGTTTTGGAACAATGCACATGCCTGCTGTGGTAGTTTGAAGCTTTTATAGACCCCAGAAAATCACATCCTTAGGGCTAATCCATTCCTATGGGTGTAAACCTATTGTAGGTGGGACCTTATTTTGATTAGTTTACTTCACTAGGGCATGACCCAGGGCGGGTCTAAATCCTCTTACTGGAGTCTTTTATAAACGGGATGACTATGGAGAGAAGCACAGAGACCCGCAGAAGCTGAGAGAGAATGTCCCGGAAGCCAGAAGGTGAAAGCAATGAAACCCAGAGGAGAAGGGAGAGACCCTCCATGTGTCCAGGATTGCTGGCAGCTGGTCTTCGGGTAGAAATCATCTCCTGATGATGCCTTGATTTGGACATTTTCACAGCCTCAGAACTGTAAGCTTGCAAGCAAATAAATCCCTGTTGTAAAAGCTAACCCATTTTTGGTATATTGCTTTCGTCAGCTTTTAGCAAACTGAAACACCTGCCCTCCCTGCTGTTCCCAAGATTCTAATTTCAGCCTGGAGGGAAACAAATGGCCCGCAATTCTTTCTGTGTTGAATTCTAAAACCCAGAGCCTATACGGAATTCAAAGCATTGGACAATGTTGTACAGAAACATGAAAGGAAGAGAGTTTCCTCCAGAAAACATAGCTCCATAAGCTTGGGGCCAGGTGGGGGAAGCAGAAAAGGAGAGACCTCTGTCGTTCCCAAGAAGAAAGGGAACCTGGGCCCTGCTTCCCAGCAGCAATGTCAAGGAGAGAAGCAGATAGACTTGAGAGGCATTTTAAAGATAATGTCCACTGGACGTGTCTGTTTAATTGTGACAGGGAGACTGACGGAAAGGAAGATGCCAAGGATGACTCCCAAGTCAATGATTTAGTCAACTGGGCACACATTGCTCACACAGGGACTATTAGAAGAGAGAGCCTGGCAGGAAGATTATGAATTCAGTCGTGGATGTATTCCGTGATTGGGAGATGTATATGGAACATCCTGGTGGAGATGCCCAACAGGCAATTGAATACACATGCCTGGAGTTTAGCAGAGTTTAGCAGACTCCTATGATATCATATTAAAGTTATTGTATCACTCCCCACACTTTTTTATTTTCTGAATAGAGCATAATAGCAACTTTACACATTTCCTTTCAAAAGGTATACAAAATTCAGTTTCTGTGTCTCAGGGAAGAGAACCACACCAGGTGATAAATTTAATTGTATTTTGAGTACCACTCTGTGATGCTTCTGCAGCCTTCTGCCATTGCTTTAATAGCCCCAGATAATAAATGCATTACAAGTGACCATGTCTTCCCACATTTTTCCTGGGGTAGGACTTCCATCAGGATAGGATCTTCATATTTTTCTACTTTTGTTGCCAGGGCAGAAAATTTTCATGAAGGTAATCATAAAATGGCTCTTCTTCCAGAAATGTCTTGTGACATGTGGCTTTGGGTGATTAAGGCTCTTTCAACTGTCAGACCCTTCCCCACTTATCTGCTGTCGCTGGGAGCCTAGCACCCCAAAACTCCAACCCTTCTCTGAGGCTAAATATTTATGAAAAGCGTTCTCCATCACCGCATTCCGCTTCCAGAAATTTTAGGGGAGCTTCTTATGCTGCGTGAGTTACAGAAGGGAAAGTAATTTCCATTTCTGAGAATATTGCACACTAGCTAACCTGAAAACATTCTTGCTACAAAATACCTGAAGAGGCTGGGGAGAATGTGATAAATATCCCCTTCGATGCATATATGATGAGCTTGTGGTAAAGAAAGGGTAACTTTATGTGTCAAAAAAGCAAAGAAGAATCTGAAAAGCTGATTTTCAGTGGACATTTGGATTTATGTCAGGTAGGGGAACGGGCATAACAACCATCGGGGAAAGGAGACAAGCCTTTGGGGTCTCATAAGGGCTACACAGTCAGTGAAAGAATGGGCTAGACCTAAAATCTTCGCACCACCATGGGGAGATGACAAAGGAGTTTGTCTCTTCATGGGTTCTGGTGAGAGAGAGAAAATAAATGCTTCCCCTGAAAACTTGTAGTTATAGGGCTAGTCTCTTGCAGGTCTAGGGCTGGAATTAATACTTCTTGTTTAGTGCGGGAAACCCCACGCTGAAAAATTGACATAAAAATGATACCAGGTCAGCAACAACTCTGGGTCCCCTGGCAGAAGTAAACATACAACTTCTATGGAGAGACAAATCTTCAGTTAGGACCTCACAGCAGTTCCACAGATGACACCCTGCTGAAGAAATCTCTCCTCCCACAATCACAAAGTGTAAAACACATAAGGAAAAAAAAATTCTTTCATTAGGGGTGAGCAAACACAATGCTGAGCAGGATTAGACCACCAAGAACTTCAGACAAAAGAACTAACAGAGAGAATTTAAAAACTTTGTTTAAGATATCTAGAAAAAATAAGGGACACAAACATTGGAGAAAAGAACAATATTCTGTGAAAAAAGAAGAAGCTGGTTTTAAAAAGAACCAACTAGAACTTCTAGAAATGGAAAACAATGTTTCCAGTGACTTTAAAAGCTCAGTGGATGGGTTTAAGAACAGATTTGTCTATTTTAAGGAAGTAGAAGATAAAGCTAAGGAAATTAATCAGAAGCCAACAAAGAGAGGTTGATAATGTTTAAAAGGTTAAGAGATATGAAAAAGGCAAAAGTCCAAAAATCTTCTAACAGGAGTGCTAGAAACAGCGAACAGAGAATAGGGGTAAACCAACATTCAAAGGGATAGGAGCTGAAAATTTCCCAGAGTCCATACAGGATGTGATTCCTCATATTCTGAAAGCACAAGCCACAAGTATAATCAGGAAAATCAATTCATGGGGAAACTGCAGGCCATCAAATACAAGGGGAAAGTCTTAAAGGCATCTGGAAATCAAAGATATGGTACTATCAAATAAACTGACAGGTGACTTCTCACCAACCAATGATGTAAAACTGGAATTACATCATTAATGCACTCAGAAAAAAAATAACTTGGACAAGGAATGTTATAACCACCTAAACTATCATTCAAGAGTGAGGGTGAATTCTTTTTTTTTTTTTTTTTTTTTTTTATTATGGGTAAAAATCAA
>JAKSZT010031534.1:1908916-1921865 GCA_026826555.1 Tolypeutes matacus | reverse complement strand
ATGCAAATGGCGGGAAGGGGGTGGGGCTTGCCCGACGGGCGCTGTTGCTAGGTTACGGCTTGTTTACCAGGTTGCTATGGGCGCTCCAGGCATCTCAAACTTAGCGCCACCCCAAATGAGACCCGTGGTGCGGCAGCACTCAGGACCGTAATCCCGTCTGTGTACATTTCCTTATCGTCGCCGCCCTCCACTCCTCAGTCTTCACGGAAAAGCCCCTGGCCCCGTCTGCGTTCACGCCAACCGCTGTGCTCCCCCCTCCACCCCCAGCCGGTTGCACTCAGCCTTTCCCGCTAAGGCTAACCCCTTCGACACCTCGGTCACGGCCTTCAGCTCCACCCCAATTACTACCATCCTTCTGGGGACTTTTCCGTGCCCAGGAGGCCCCCAGGCCTGGACCTCCTCAGAGCCGAGGAGTGTGCCAGCCTTCTGCAGCCCCCACCCCGCCTAGCTACGCCCACCCAGGGCCACCCCCTGCCCTGTCGCCGTGAGAGCCTGGTCCTCTCTGAAATCACGGGTTCAAACACCCCGCCCAGGCCTCCACCGCCCAGGCCCCCCACTATCCGTGGGTGTGTCAACCACCTCCGACGCAAAGGACCTGGAGCACGCCCAAGGATTTATTTAGACACTTTAATCGAATTTGAGGGAAACACAAGAGGGGCCGGGAATGCCCCGGCCTAGAGCGGGCTTGGCGCTGGCCGCGGCTCTGGCTGGCACCCAGGCGCCCCAGCTACTTCTGGGCGGGGGCAACCTGGGAGATGGTTGTAGTCCCAAAGAAGCCGCTGAGCAGAGCGTTGTTGTGGACGGCCATGTCCACAAGTTCTGGGGTGATGCGCCTCATGCCGCTGTTTTGGGCCTCGTTGCCCGCCAGCTCCAGGATCTTGGCCGTCAGGTACTCGATGATGGCAGCTAGGAAAACGGGCGCCGACGAACTCAGGCGCTGGGCGTAGTGGCCCTCCCACAGACGGCGCTCCACGTGGCTGACGGAGAACGTCAGTTCGGCTCGTGAGGTGGGAGAGCGGTTTCGCCTCCTCCGACGTGACGACCCTCCTCGGCTCCTCTTCCCCGACATGGTAGGTGGGTCTCGACGATCGATCGGCCTAGCTCGACGCCCCAGCCGCTCCCGCTCTCAAGACGCCGGTATGCAGGACCGCCCACGGTATCCTAGTGCCCACTGGTCAGCCTCTCATTGGCCACCGCGCAGCCTTTTGGACACGTAGCTTTCGTGATGTCATTGCTTTCCAATTGGCCCTGCCTAGGCTGGGGCCTAGAACTCTCCGTGGGGCCTGGTCACTGACCTTACTGGACCCTGTCTTTGAGGGAACACTGGCTTTCTACTTGGCTGTAACACTGTGCAGAATAAAGTGCACAATTCACGGGCTTTTACTCTTTTCACCACGGTGTGCGGCCACCACAAGGATCCAGTTGCAAAACATTTTCATCACCCCCCCCAAAAAACCCAGTCCCCTCTCCCGCAGGCCCCTGGCAACATACCAAAGGGCTTTCTGTCTTTAAGGATTTGCCTGTTTCGGATATTTCATACAGATGAATCCTACAACATATGCTTTCTGTACCTGGCTTCTCTCACTTACACATAATGTTTTTGAGGTTTCACCATGCTGTACTTCCTTCTTCTTATGGCTGGATAATATTCCGTTATATGGGAATACCATAATGTCTTTATACATTCATCAGTTGATGGACATTTAAGTCGTTTCCACCTTTGGCTATTGGGAAGGATGCTGCTATGAACATTGGCACCCAAATATCCGTCTGACTCCCTGTTTTCAGTTCTTTGGGGTAGATACTTAGGAGTGGAATTGCCAGGTCATAGGGTAATTCTATGTTGACCTTTCTGAGGACCTGCCAAACTTTTCCACACTGGCTGCACCATTTTACATTCCCATCAGCCATGTAGGAAGGTTCCAATTTCTCCCCCTCACACTTGTTATTCTCCTTCATTTCTTTTTTAAAATTATTGTAACAATCCTAGTGACTGTGAAGTGGCATCTCATTGTGGCTTTGATTTGCATCTCCCTAATGACCAATCGTGGTGGTGAGCATCTTCTCACGTGTTTATTGGCCATCTCTAGATCTTCGTTGGAGAAATGTCTGTTCCAGTCCTTTGCCCACTTTTCAGTTGGGTTTCCCTTGTTGACTTATAAGAGTTCTTTATATACTCGGGATAATAGGCCGTATGATTTACAAGTATTTCTTCCAATTCTGTGGTTGTCTTTTTGCTTTCTTGATAGTCTTTTTTTTTTAAAAAAAGAGATTTATTTATCCCCCCCCCAGTTGTTTTTTGCACTCGCTGTCTACTCTCTGTGTCCATTTGCAATGTGTTCTTCTGTGTCTGCTTGCCTTCTCTTTAGGCAGCACCGGGAACCGATCCTGGGACCTTCCAGAGTGGGAGAGAGGTGCTCAATGTCTTGTACCACCTCAGCTCCCTGGTCTGCTGTGTCTCTTACTGTCTCTCCTCTGTGTCTCTTTTTGTTGCGTCATCTTGATGCGCCAGCACTCCTGCGTGGGCCGACACTCCGTGTGGCCCAGCTCTCCACTTGAGCCAGCTTGCCTTCACCAGGAGGCCCCAGGAAACAAACCCTGGACCTCTTGTATGATAGATGGGCGCCCAATCGCTTGAAGCCACATCCACTTCCCTGATAGTGTCTTTTGATGCACAAAAGTTTATTATTTTTTCTCTTGTTGTTTGTGTTTTGGGTCTCACATTTTAAAAAACCATTGCCTAATCCAAGGACATGAAGATTTATACCTGTGTTTCCTTCTAAGAGTTTTAGCGTTACATTTCTGTGATCCATTGTAAGCTAAGTTTTGTATATGGTGTGAGATGGTTGTCCCAATTCATTCTCTTGCACCTGCAGATCCAGTTGTCCTAACACCATTTGTTGAAGAACCTACCCCCTCCCCCTGCCCCCATTGATTGGTTTTGGTACCCTTATTGGAATCAATTGTCCGTAGATGTAAGGGGGTTAGTTCTGGAATCTCAGTTCTATCCTACTGTGTTAGTCAGGGTTCTCTCGGGAAACAGAATCAGCAGGAGATATCTGTCAATAATATGAAATTTTAAAAGAGTCTCTCACGTGACCGTGGGGATGCACAAGTCCAGGTTCTGCAGGCAGGCTGCAAACCAGTGGCTCCGATGAAAGCCCGATGAAAGGTCGTTGATGAGTTTCTGGGAGAAGTTGCCTGTCCAACGACGAGCTGGGAAATTCTCTCTGAATGTTGAAATCACTTCCCCTTTTAAGTCATTCAACTGATTGGATAAAAGCACCACCCATTGCTGATGCAATCTCCCTGATTGATGCAGTTGTAATCAGCCATCCATCACACCTACTGATGTATATATCTATCATTATGCCAGTATCCCACTGTCTTGATTACTATGGCTTTCAAGGTTGTTTTGGCTATTCTGTGTCCTTTGCTTTTCCACGTGAATTATAGAACCAGCCCATCAGTTTTTATGAAGACACCTGGGATTCTGCTAGGCATTGCATTGTATATGTAGGTCAGTTTGGAGGGTGTGATGGTTAGGCTAATGTGTCAACTTGGCCGGGTAATTGTGCCCAGTTATTTGGTCAAGCAAGCACTGGGCTACTTGTAATGCAAGGACATTTATGGACTTTAGTCACCAGTGAGTTTATTGCATAGGTGGCTGATTACATGTACAATCAACCAAGGAGATTGCCGTCAGCAATGAGTGATGTTTTATCCAATCAGTTGAATGCCTTAAAAGGGAAAGTGATTTCAGCATTCAAAGAGAATTTTCCAGCTTAACTTTGGACAGCCAACATCTCCTGAGAACTCATCAAGGACCTTCATCGGAGCCCCTCGTTTGCAGCCTGCCTGCGGAATTTGGACTTGTGCATCCCCACGGTCAAGTGAGAGAATTTTATAAAATCTTATGCTATTTACAGATATCTCCTGTTGATTCTGTTTCCCTAGAGAACCCTGACTAATACAGAGGGTATTGCCACCTTAACAATATTGCCTCCCAATCCATGAACAAGGGATGGCTTGCCACTTATTTAGGTCTTCTTTAATATTTTTCAGCAATGTTTGTAGTTTTCAGAGTATAAGTTTTGCATTCTTTTGTCAAATTTATTCCTAAGTATTTTGTTCTTTTGGATGCTATAGTAATTGGAATTATTTTCTTAATTTCATTTTCGGACTATTCATTGCTAGTGTAATAGAGATTCAACTGATTTTTGTCTATTCGCCTTGTAACTTGCAAATTTGCTATGTTCGTTTATTAGCTCAAATAGTTTTCTTGTGCGTGGACTCTATATATGATATATATCATGTCTTTTGCGAATGGAGACAGTTTCACTTCTTCCTTTCAAATATGGAAGACTTTTATTTCTTTTTCTTGTCTAATTGGTCCAGTATACTGTTGAATAGAAGTGATGAGACCAGTTTTCCTTGACTTGTTCCTGATCTCAGGGAGAAAGCTTTCAGTCTTTCACAACTAAGCATGATGTTGGCTGTGGAGTTTTTCATAAATGCCCTTTAATCAAGTTGAGGAAGTTCCATTTCATTCCTAGTTTTTTTACTTTTTTTTTTTTTCCACGAAAGAGAGCTGGAGTTTGCGAAATGCTTTTTTTTCCTGCACCTATTGGGATGACCATGTGTTTTTCCTCTTAATTCTATTAATATGTGATATTTCATTGATTGATTTTGGTATGTCGAACCAACCTCACATTCCTGGAGTAAATCCCACTTGGATTTATGGTGTATAATGAGTGGTCAATAAACAAATTTTTTTTGAAAGAATAGGAGCTAATTAGAGAAGACAGCTGGGGACAGTGCATGTATAAAGGGATCAGCAGCACGATGAGAAGCCAAGGAATTTGAGGCACTTTGGCAGTACTTCAATAAAGCTAGAGTGGAGGGTGTCTTCAGGGCAAGAGGTGGTTGATGTGACTGGAGCAGAGGTAGGCAGGAGTCAAGGCATGGAGATTCTGTTATTCCAGGCTCAAGTTTTCAAATATCCTATAGACTATAATGAATACACTGCAGTCTTTAAGCTCAGGAGTCACACGATCTGATTTTGTTTAGAAAGATCATTCTGGCAGCTGTGTGGAGAATAGAGTAGAAGGGAATGAGATAGGAGTTAGAAAGCTACTGCAGTAGCCCAGTCAAGAAATGATACATACCTCAACTAACAAAATGGCACTGTAGATAAGAGCAGGGGACAGAGTCAGTTAAAGATGTAGGAAGTAAATTGGCACAAAATAGGCACACACTACATATTTCTTGTACTGTTGAACTTAGCCGAAGACTTGATGATTCATTGGTTCACTCCTTCAACAAATATTTAGGCACTGATTAAATACCAATGAGCAATATAGACCAAGTTTGTGCTTGGAGTCTGGTGGAAGATACAGACAAGGAACCTGTCAATTACAGGTGTTAAATGTTATGAGGGGGTGAGAGGGGAAGTTCAAGGTGCTGTAGGAACACATAGGAGGAGAACCTTATGTGGACTTTTGGAGTTGGGGAAAAGTTCCTAAGTAAAATGTCCAAGCTGAAATTTGAAGAATGAATAGAAATTAGCCAAGTGGAAAAGCAGGGGTTTGGCGGGGAAGGGAGAGGAAAGGTGCTAGAGTGATTCCTCGAGGACAGGGTCAGGTGACTGTGGACTTTGGAGCTATTGACAGAGATATGGAGTGAAGGAGAGGTCCAGGTATTGGTGCGAAGGTGAGTTCAGTTTTGGGCATGTGAAATTTGAGGTGCCTGTCGGATATCCAGATGGAGACGGAGGATATATGGGTTGGGAGTTCAAGAGGGAGGTCAGGACTGGAGATATCTACATGGGAGTCATCAGGGTATTTCTTGAGGCCTTGGATGTAGTTGAGATCATCCAGAGAGAGAGCACAGAGAGGTCACAGAAGGGAACCAAGGACAACTTCTCTTAAGGGGCAGAGAAAAGAAGAAAATTCTTGGAAGGAGACTGAAAGGGTGACTGCACAGAAAGAAGACAGGACTGGGAGACAATGGAACCAGAAGGAGACGAAAGCAAGGGGCCAGAAGGAAGCCAGAAGGAGAGCAGAGCAAGAAGTGACAAACTCAGGAACTGTTGCTGAGTTCCAGAACAATAAGCGCTAAAATGTAATTCATTGCATTAGGCAATGAGAGTGTCTCTTGGGGCCTTGGCAAGAGCAATTGAAGTGGACTGGTTTGAGGCACACACCAGATCGGACTGGTACTAGGAGCTAATGGGGAATTCTGAGAGTGAGATGTATCCTCCCAATATCTAGCATCAGAGGGAATAGTAGAGCACATCACACTTCAACAAAGGTGTACCACATGCTTAGTGGAATGTCATATGGAACACTTCTCTCAGAGGGATAAGGGTAGGTCTGGTGGCAACAAATTCTCTTAGTTTTCCTGCATCTGACAATGTCTTGATTTCTTCTGCATTCCCAAAGGATATGGGCACATTGTATAGGGTCCTACTTCTTTTCTTTCACCATTTGAAAAACGTTGTGCCACTTCCTTCTGGTCTCCAGGGTTTCTGATGAGAAGCCCACTGTCCTTCTAATTGTGTTTCCTCAATAGGTAAGGTGTCATTTCTCTCTTGCTGCTTTCAAATTTTTTTCTAGGTCTTTAGTTTTCAGACGTTTGACAATGATAGTGTCTTGGTGTGGCTATCTTTAGGCTTATCCTGTTTGGAGTTCACTCAACTTCTTGAATCTGTCAGTTTATGTCTTTGGCCAAATTTGGGAAATTTTGAGCTGTTATTCCTTTGAATACTTTTTTCAGCCCACCCTCTTTTTCCTCTACTTCTGAGATTCTGGTGGCATGAATGTTCGATCTATTGCTACAGATCCCACAGGTCCCTGAGGCTCTGTTAATTTTTTCCAACTTATTTTCTCTCTGTTTTCCAAATTGAGAAATTTCTGTTGTTCAGTCTTCAAGTTCACTGATACTTTCCTCTGTCCTCTCCATTCTGCTGCTGATCTCCTCATTGAGAATATTTTTAAAAATTTAGTTATTGTATTTTTCAGCTCTAAAATTTCCATTTGGTTCTTCTTCATATCTTCTACTTTTTGGCTGAGACTTTCTTTTTTTTTTTCATTAGTGTCAAACATGTTTTCAGTTGATCAATGAAGCATTTTTATCATGAGTGTTTTAAAATTCTATTCCAGTCAGATAATTCTAACACCTGTGTCGCCTTGCTGTTGACTTTTCTAATTCAAGTTGAGATTTCCCAGGTTCTTCGTATGATGAGTAATTTTTTGTTGAAACCTGTACGTTTTTGGCATTATGTTTCAAGACTTTGGATCTTATCTAAATGTTGTGGTTTAACAGACCTTCTCTGACATCATTCTGGTAGGATAAGGAGAGTGCTATCTCATTACAGTCAAGTGGGCCCAGCCTCCATTGACACTTGGTGGACGGACTCCTTATTACCACTGAGTGGTGGTCAAAGTCCTAAAACTCCACTAGGCCTCCATGGACACTACTCCATTTGGGAGGAGAAGGGTTGTAAGTCCTCATGCTCCACATTGTCTCCACTGACATGGTGGGGGAATGACTCATTGGCTCATGTGGTGGTGAAAGAACTGATTCTCCAGTAGGCGTACTCTGATACACCCAAGTGAGGATAGGGAGAAGCGCCTCTTTACAGACTTTCACAGATGGAAGTCTAGGCTCCCCACTCAGCTTTCTCTGGTGGGGGTGGGGCAGGCCACAGTTTTTTCTGTGGTGTCTGTTTTGGGGAGAATGATTATTGTCTAAAATGTTTCTGTCTTGCTAAGCTGCCCCTTTTCTGGTCCTGGTGGCTAGAGAGAGCAGGATGTTCTTGGGGTTTTTATTCTTTGTACCCATTGGCATCTCTGTGTTGTCAGTTTCTCCAGTACCCAGTCTGTGATATCTGTGGCAAACACACATACACAGAACTCACACCTGTGCCGTTCCTTGGGTCCTGAGATCCCTACCAGGTTTGCCTTGTTCTCTCCACCCTTCAGAGTCTTCTTAAGTGTGTGTGTGTATATATATCCTAGGTGCTTAGCTGTACTTAGCAGGAGGAACAGGGAAAAGTACAACTACTCCATTTTTTCCAGAAGTGGAAGAAAAAGATGGCTATATTCTAACAATGAAAGCATCAGTTATGGAGGAAGACATATTGCACTTAACAACAGTGTCAAACAGTACATAAACCAAAAACTGACAGGATTGAGGTAGAAATAGAAAGGGGCATTTAGAATAGAGTCGCTTTATTTCCGTGTGTTTAGAGATTGATTTATACCTTAATTAATCTCTAGGTGGATGCCATTCAGCAAATTTGGGAATATTTTTCTGCACCACATTCCCTCTCTTCTTCAGGAATTCTGATAACATGAATTTTAGCCCTCTTGGTATTGTCCCACGGGTCCCTAAGGCTTGTGTTCTAGTTTCCTAGACAGCTCAAGCAAATGCAGTGGTTTTGCTTAAACAATGGAAATTTATTTGCTCACGGGTTTGAGGCTAAAAGAAAATCCAAATCAAGACACCATCAAAGTAATGCTTTCTCCCCAAAGACTGTGGCATTCTGGGGCTGGTTGCTGGGTCCTTAGCTTGTCACATGGCAAGGGACACGGTGGCGTCTCCTGGTCTCTACCTTCTCTTCTGGGTTCCATTGATGTTCTGCTGCTGGTTGCTCTCTCTGCAGCTTTCTGTCTTTCTGTCTGAATTTCATTCCGCTTATAAAGGACTTTAGTAATAGGATTAAGACCCATCCTGATTAGGCTGGGGCACACACACACCTTAACTGAAGTAACCTCATCAAAAGGTCCTACTTACAATGGGTTCACACCCACAGGAATGGAATAAATTTAATAACATGTTTTTCTGGGGGTACATATAGCTCCAAACCACCATAGCGCCATTCATCTTTTTCAAATTATGTTCACTGTGTTGTTCAGATTGGATAATGTCTGTTGAGCTTTGTTCATGTTCACTGATTCCTCTGTCTCTCATCTCCATTCTGCTACTGAGTCCATCCTGCAATTTCTTTTTCTTTTTTTTTTTTTTTTTTTTAATTTTGGGTTACTCTTCAGTTCAAACATTTCAATTTGTTTCTTCTTTATATTTTCTATTACTGTGCTGAAACTTTCTACCTTTCCATTTGTTTCGAGTGTTTTTGCCCTTTCATTTTGAAAAATTTTCATAATGGACGCCTTAAATGTTGTCTGATCATTTCAACATCTGCCGTCTCAAAGTTGGTGTGTGTTCATTATCTTTTTCCATGAGCGTTGAGATTTTCCTGTTTCTTTGCATGCAGGCAATTTGAATGCATTGTATCTTGGACACTTTGAACATTGTGTTATGATACTGTGATGGTTAGGCTAATGGGTCAACTCAGCGAGGTAATGGTGCCCAGTTGTTGTTCAAGCAAGCAGTGGGCTAATTGTAATACAAGGGCATTGCATGGACTTTAATCGTCAGTGAATTGATTGCAAATATGGCTGATCACATCTGCAATCAACTGAGGAGATTGCCATCAGCAATGAGTGACGTCTCATCTAATCAGTTGACGGCCTTAAAAGGAGAAGTGATTTCAGCATTCAGAGAGAGAATTTCCATTTCTACTTCCGACAGCCAGTGTCTCCTGGGGAACTCATCGAGGACAATCACCGGACTCCCTGGCTTACAGCCTGCCCTATGGAATTTAGACTTGTGCATCCCCACGATTGTGTGAGACAATTTTATAAAATCTCATACTATTTACAGATCTCTCCAGTCAGTTGTGTTTCCCTACAGAACTCTGACTAATACAGTTATTCTGGGTCCTTTTTAAATCACATGATGAATGTTTATATTTTTGTTTTAGCAGGAAATCCACTCATTTGAGTTCAGGCTACAAGTTCTGACCATGGGTTGTGGTTTTAATATCAGCTCCACTTTCAAAGGCTTTGCAGTGTTATTCGGTTCTGTTATGTGTGTGCACCAGTCTGGTACTGGGGGTAGTCTATCCCTTAGCTGAATTCTCAAAGTCTTTGGTACCTTGTGTAGGATCAGATCCACACATGTGCAGCTTGGAGGTGAACCCAGAAGTTCATACACAACTTTATGGGCTCAAATTGCCAAACTCTTCCCTCTCTGCAATCTCCTCAGTACTTTCTGGTTCCCTGGGCCTCCCCATTTCTATCTTCTGCCAAAAATCTGGGGCTTTAGTGACTCTTCTCTGCCACACACTTCCTGTGTCTTTGCCTCCCTCTGGTGTCATGTATCAGGAAGACCAAAAGCGGGGGGGGGGGGGGGGGGCGGAGAATGTTGTTTCCATTCTCTTGAGAACACAACTCCTCCAATCAGAAAGGAAGTTTTGCCTTCCTTTAGAGCTTTAAGCACCTCAAAGATCCCATTGCTGCTTCTGCCACCACCGCTGTAGCCACAGGCAGCCTGGGGCTGGAACATGAGAGAACAGAAGGAAGAACAGAATAAAGGAAAACAGGATTTCCCTCACTCACTCTGGGAGGTAATGTTCCCCTTTCCCTCTCCTCAAGCCAGAATTAGAGCTCTCTCTATCCTCACCAATGCAGGCATCTAACTCTCAGGCTGTGTTGAGTTCAGGCCAGGGATACGAGAGGGGGGGGGGGGAGGTAAATTCACTGCTGTTTAGGTGGTACTTCAAATGCTGGTCATCTTCCCCAATCTACCTACTACTATTTAACTTCCAGAGTCCTCAGATAGCTGCTCCATGCACTGTGTTCAGGTTTTATGCCTATATTCAGTAGGAGAGACAGAGTGGAGTGTGCTTGTTCCATTTTACCCAGAACCAGAGCCACTTTGAAGATGTTGCATTTTAAGTTTACAGTTAGATGGAATCAATTCATTTGCTTGCAAGTGATCATTTTCTTCTGCTTAGATGACCGAAGAATTCTTTATTTTTTTCTTGAATCTCCATAACATAATTAGAATATATCTCAGTACTGATTGTCTTTGGGTAAATTTTCCCTGGTAGAGAGAGTTCTTTTAAGGTGCAGATTCAATTCTTCCTTTATTTCTGGACACTTTTCTCATTCTGTATCTCTGGATATATTTCTATTCCATTTATTGGGCTCCTTACTTCAGGCATGTATACTATCCTAATGTTGAATCAGTGTTATTGTGGTCATTTAAAGTCTTTCCTCCATGCTTTTATTTCAGTTTTTATGCATGTGTTCTCTGTGCCTTGCTGTTCTTGATTTATTTATTAGATGTGGTAGGAGTCCTCTGGGTTCCCAATTTGTTTTCTTAGCTCAGTTATGTTCTTTTTCATCATATTCTGTCAGTGATCATATTGTCCTTGAATCCTTCTTTTGTTGAAATCATATTCTTATTTTTTACTATAGTTTGGAGCACTCATCAGGTGGCTGCATCTGCTCCTTGTATTATGCATTCTTCCAGATTGTGATGGCCGTCTGTCTTTTGGATGCCATGTTGCTCTTTTGTTGTCACCCACCCCTCCCTGCTATCTCTCTGTCCTCCCCTTCCCACTTCCTCTCTGTTGATTGTTATCATAGTTGTTATACAATTTTGTTTTCATTTTAATATGGGAAGCACTGTCTAGACTTTCTATTTGCTCTAACCTTGTGTGGATGAATTCTTCTTCACACCCTTCCCATCGTATCTTCTCCTGGCTATAGTTTGAGGGCTGGGTATTGATTTCAATCTACTTTTTCTTCCAAGATCTTGCTAAATATCATGTATCACAGTCCACTCCACCCATGCAAGGGTATAACCTACTCCGTGGGTTTTGGCTTGTTCTCCTAACTCAGCACGGTGCCCTGGAAAATGGAAAACACTGGCAGTCCTTTTTACTGCTATTAAAATCTTTTCCAGTGGTAATTGGGAGCTTCTATTCACAAGAGTATTTACTTGTTTGTTTTTCTACTTATTCCCTCAATCCATTTCTCTTCAAATTAAAAGGGTGTTAGAGACCATTTCCAGGATTTAACTGACTCAAATTTTCCCCCTCCGTATTCCTTCTGGGGGATGAGGACAGGGTAAGAAGCGTGCTAAACCAATCGCTATCGCCACAAGCATCTTCTTTTTTATTCCTTGGAAACCTCCCTCCCTCCCTCCCTCCCTCCCTCCCTCCCTCCCTCCCTCCTTCTCTCCCTCCCTCCTTCCCTCCTTTCTTCTGTTCTCTCTCCTCTTCCTTCTTTTCTCTTCTTCTTTTTACCATTTCCTATTCATTTTATTAAGTATTTATTTATTATTGGGGAAAGGAAATTCTTTGATCTTTCTTTACTCCACCATATTTTACAAAGAAATCTCTAATTTGGTTTTGAAGAATTCTTTTATTCCCTTTGTTATATTCTGGCTAACATTGAGGTAATTCATTTTAGAAAAATTAAGATTTTAAATATTTCCTGTGTGGGATACTAATGGGTCTAGGCTTATCAAGATCCTTAAATTTTTTTTTATCACCAATACTTTATTTTATCAAGTGTTAAGTTAATCATTGTCTCCAAGGACTTTGTCTTGCAAGTGGATGTCCAATATTTCAGTCCATTTTGTCATCTGTACGGTTTTATACAGTCTATTAATCTTTTGTAGACTCATGGCCATGGTTACTAATTTTTTGCTCACCATTTGTCTTTTGCATCTTATTTCTTTTTTCTCTGTTCAATTTACTCATGATGGAAGAACATCTTTAAGTTACTCTTTTAGTGAGGGTTTGTGAGTGGTCAATTCAATCTTTGTTCAAGAATAGTGAGGTGAAGCCAGTGGCCACTTGACACTTTTGGGGTAGGGAGGGGACGAGCGCTTAAAATACAGTGGCTTCTTTGGGAGTTGGAGGTTGTCCTGAGTACTGTTGTGGCAACGGATGTAGGCCATTTTAAATCAGCACACACCACTCAGAACTGAGTGGGAGAGAGTGTGGTCTACAGTGTGAACTGTGGTCTATGGTTGGTGGCAAGGCTCCAGGATGTGTAAGTTCATTGAGGGTGGTGGGCCACACTGT
>JAKSZT010031534.1:1857861-1908816 GCA_026826555.1 Tolypeutes matacus | reverse complement strand
TCTGGAAGGCACAAGTAAATTAAATGAGGAAGTAACCCAAGTGCCCATAGCCTCTACTCCTGCCACATTACCTTCTCTTTCCCAGCCCACAGCTATGGCATCTTGAGGAGTTCCTTAAAATCTGCTGACTGAGGAAGAGAAAACTCAGGACCTTGTTTACAGAGGGTTCTGCATGATATGCAGGTGACTCATGAAAGTGTACAGCTGCAGCAGTGCTGCCCATTTCTGGGATGTCCCTGAAGGACAGTGGTGGGGGCAAATCCTCCCAGTGGGCAGAACTTAGAGCAGTGCACCTAGTTGTTCATTTTTCTTGGAAGGAGAAATGGCCAGAGGTGCATTTGTATACTGATTCATGCGCTGTCACCAACGGTTTGGTTGTATGGTCAAGGACTTGGAAGGAACATGATTGGAAAATTGACAACAAAGAGGTATGAGGAAGAGACATGTGACTAGACCTTTCAGAGTGGGCAAAAAAACATGAATATATTTGTGTCCCATGTGAATTCTCACCAGAGGGCTAGTTCAGCAGAGGAAGATTTTAATAATCTACTGGATAAGATGACTGTTATGTGGATACCAGTCAGCCTCTTTTCCCAGCCACTTCTGTCATTACCCAATAGGCTCATGAATAAAGTGGCCATGGTGGTAGAGATGAGCAATATGGACATTCACTCACCAAAGTCAACCTGGCTACAGCCACTGCTGTGTGCCCAATTGGCCAGCAGTAGAGATCCATACTCTTCCCTGATATGTACCTTTCCTCAAGGTGATAAGCCTGCTACCTGGTGGCAGGTTGATTACATCGGACCACTTTCATTATGGAAGGGGAGTGATTTGTTCTAACTGAAATAGACACATACTCCAGATATGAGTTTCCCTTCCCTGCCTGCAATGCTTCCACCAAAACTACCATATGTGGACTTACAGAATGCCATATCTGCTGTTATGATATTCCACACAGCATTGTTTCTGATCAAGAAACCAACTTCACAGAAAATGATATGTGGGAATAGGTGCATGCTCAT
This sequence comes from Tolypeutes matacus, assembly GCA_026826555.1. NCBI lineage: Eukaryota > Metazoa > Chordata > Mammalia > Cingulata > Chlamyphoridae > Tolypeutes > Tolypeutes matacus. The sequence goes on along the minus strand of JAKSZT010031534.1, from coordinate 1,907,791 downwards.
GAAATTTGCTGGTCTTACCAAGTTCCCCACCACCCTAAAGCAGCTGGATTGATAGAAAGATGGAATGGCCATGAAGATGACATTGGAGAAGGTAGGCAGGGCTTAACTCTCTCACAAAAACATGGAGGAGGGCAAAAAGCTGTCCAAAGGATCTGCTTTGGGGAGCTGCAGACCAGGAGAGTGCTGCACATTCTCCAGGAGGATGAGGGACAGAGAAACAAAGAAGCCAAAACAAAAATGGTGTGTTACTAACCCCATGGTCAGGAAAAGCACCCATCTCCCACCTGCAAGGTGAACAGCCTGGATAAATCCTGTGGCTCACTGAAGCCAACTGAGAGGGGAACAGATGTCTTCTTCCTTGGGAAGAGAGAGGGTGTGGTGGAAGGCAGAGAGTGGTTTCTCTACAGTAAATTTGGCCAGCAGAGCCCACATTGAATCTTGACTCTGGCCAGACCAGAATCACAGTCAAGTGGAGGTTGAAAGAGACACTTCCGTGGAAAGATTTGCCAATGTTCACCATCTGCTGGCTGGCTTGGAAACTGCAAGGAGAAAAACTGCATTTAGGAGTCTCTCATCCCAGTCCACTCAGAGCGGGTCCCAATAGTGAGTCCCTAGCCCATTTTTGATAACTTAAGCTAGGCAATTTTAAAGATTAAGAATAAATTGAACCAAAAATCAAAGAAGAGCAGTGAAACAAAACCACTAAGCAAGAGAGAGAAATTAACTATCAGAGTAGATTCACCAATATTTTCAGATGCTTAGACATCAGCAATAAATTACAAGCCATATTAAGAATCAGGAAGAGATGGCCAGCCAAAGAAACAAACCAAAAATTCTGATGACACATGAGATTTAAGACAACTAATCAATGATAATAACACAAATCTCCTAAATCAGTTCAAGAGGTTGAAGGAAAACATGACTAAAGAGATAAAGGATATTAAAAAGGCAATGTGTGAGCATAAAGAACAATTTGAAAGCCTGCAAAGAAAAGTAACAGACCTTATGGAATGAAAGGCACACTGGATGAGATTAAAAATAAATTAAAGGCAGATTTGAATTGATGGAAAAATTCATGACTTGGAGGACTGAACACATGAATTTGAAAAGACAGGAGAAGAGAAACAGAAAACAATGGGAAAAAATGGAACAATGTCTCAGGGAATTGAATGACAATGTAAAACTCACAAACATATGTTATTGCTGTCTCAGAAGGGGAAGAGGATGGAAAAAGGGCCGAAAGAATATTTGAGGAAATAATAACTGAAAACTTCCCAACCCCTATGAAAGAAATAAGTATCAATATCTGAGAAGGATAATGCACCCCTAACAGAATAAATCAAAATAGACCTGCTCTGAGACACCTACTATTCAGAATGACAAATACCAGAGATAAAGAGAGGATTCTGAAAGCAGCAAGAGAAAAGCAAAGTATCACATAAAATGGAACCTCAATAAGATTAAGTGCTGTCCTCTCATCAGAAACCATGGAGGTAAGATGAAAGTGGAATGATGTATTTAAGGTACTGAAAGAGAAAAACTGCTAGTCAAGAATCCTTTATCCAGCACAAATGTCCTTCAAAATTGAGGATGAGTTTAAAGTCTTCACAAACAAACAAAAACTGAGACAGTATGTTTTCAAAAGACCAGATTTACCAGAGATAATAAAGGGAGTGCTGCAGGCTGAAAAGAAAGAACAAGCATGAGAGACTTGGAGAGGAGTGTAGAAGTGCAGATTATTAGTAAGGGTAACTTAGAGGGTAAAAAGACAGACAATAGTAAGGTATGACAATGGAAAGCCAAAGGATAAAATGTATGAAGTGATGCCCTTACTGTAATAACATTGTTTGTTAATGGATTGAAATTCCCAATCAAAAGACATGGACTGACAGAATGGATTAAAAAAATATGAGCCATATATATGCTATCTACAAGAGACTCACCTCAGATATAAGGACTCAATCAGATTGAAAGTGAAATGTTGGAAATAGATATTCCACACAAATAGTAAACAAGAAATATCTGGAGTAGTGATACTTATATTGGACAAAATAGATTTTAAATGGAAAACTGTTATAAGAGATGAAGAAGGTCATAATATATTAATAAAAGGGGCAAATCACCAAGAAGAAATGAGTACAATAAATATTTATGCACCTAATCTGGGTGCCTCAAGATACATGAGGCACATATTGGCAAAACTGAAGGGAGAAATAGGTGTCTCTACAATAATGGTTGGAGACTTCAAGACACTACTCTCAGCATTGGATAGAACATCTGGACAGAAGATAAAGAAAGAAAAAGAGAGCTTGAAAAATATGACAAATGATCTAGACCTAACAGACATTTATATAGCATTACACTCCAAAACAGCAGGATATACATTCTTTTCAAGTGCTCATGGATCATTCTCTAGGATAGATCATATGTTGTAACACAAGATTAAAATTATACAAGGCAATTCCTCTGATCATAATGTAATGAGGCTGGATGTCAATAATGGAAGGAAAAAGGGAACATTCATATGTATGGAGATAAACAATACACTCTTAACTAATCAGTGGGTAAAAGGAGAAATGGCAAAAGAAATAAGTAAATATCTTGAAATGAATGAAAATAAGAACACAAAATATCAAAAGCTATGGGATAGAACAAAGGCAGTGCTAAAAGGAAATTTATAGCCCTAAATTCTTACATTAAAAAAGGAAGAGCTAAAGTGAATGGCCTAGCTGCACACCTGGAGGAACTAGAAAAAGAACAGCAAACTAATCCCAAACCAAGAAGAAGGAAAGAAATAAGATTAGAGCAGAAATAAATGACATTGAGAACAACAACAACAACAAAAACAATAGAGAGATTCAACAAAACCAAAAGTTGGTTCTTTGAGATCAACAAAATCAACAAATCATTAGTTATACTGACTGTATTAGTCAGGGTTGTCTAGGGAAAGAGAATCAAGAGGAGATATCTGTAAATAGTATGAGATTTTATAAGAGTCTCTCACGTAACCGTGGGGGTGCACAAGTCCAGGTACCACAGGCAGGCTGCAAGCCAGGAGCTCCAATGAAAGTCCAATGAAGATCCTTGATGAGTTTCCGGGATACATTGGCTGTCCAAAGATGAGCTGGGAAATTCTCCCTGAATGCCGAAATCACTTCCCCTTTTAAGGCATTCAACTGATTGGATAAAGTGTCACTCATTGCTGACGGCAATCTCGCTGGTTGATTCAGATGTAATCGGCCACCTATGCAGTAAACTCACCAAAGACTAAAGCCCATAAATGTCCTTGTATTACAATTAGCCCAAACAACTGGGCACAATTACTTGGCTGAGTTGAAACATTAGCTTAACCATCACAGTCCACCCCTTGTCAACTTGGCAACCGTACACATTACCTTAAACCATACTTAATCTGTAAAGTAAAAATAATAACAGGCATGCATTGTTCAACTCTCCTGCGTACAACCAGAAAGACATTAATTCTCTACAGAATAAGGTGCAAGTCCTTGGGTAATACTCTCTCTTAAACTTGACATCCTCAAATATTATGACATGAAACTAATACAACTTGTCATATGATAAGGGAAAAAGTTGGGGAAGAAAACAAAGAAATTTGTTTCTGTGCATATACAATCAGACTCATAACGAAACAAGGAAAAAGATTCATGACCATTACAGTCCTCATTTCTGTAATTGGTCACGTGGTCGAAGTTCATATTTATCACTACCTTCTTCCACCACCCTATTCCATGTTCCTGTTACCCTCAGCAAGCACTTCAGCTGGCCATGGTTCTTTGCCTCGTGGGGTGACTCAAACTTTCATTCCTGAAGATTCTGAGCCATTGTTAGTCCTTCTTGGATTGGCTTGTTGCAATTTTCCATTGACTTTAATCACAGGGCATGGCAGTACTAGGAGACGCCATAGAAGATCTCCTGTATTCCAGGCAAACTCTTCTTTACCCTCATTATGTAGATGCAGCCCTATTTCCCCTTGATAGTCAGGATCAATCACCCCAGCCAGTACAGTAATTCCCTTCTTCGCCTGTTGATTCAGAGGTAAGAAGAGCCCAAAGTGGGCAGGTGGCAGTCTCAACTTCCAGTTTAATGGAATCATTGTTGTGTTCCCTGGTGGCAGCACTCCTCCTTTTTGGATTAAGGCCTGTAGACCAGCAAAGCTAAAGATTGCAGGGACAGGAAGCAAAAGTTTTCCTAGTGGGTCACTAGGGGTAATAGTGAGTGGTACCACTCCCATTTCCACATCTTGATTCCTGGACCCATGAATCCTGGTTGTGGGAGAAACAGCACCATAGAGTGGATGCTGATTTAGAGCATAAACAGCCTCCTGGAAAACATTGACCCAGCCCTGCAAGGTATTGCTACCTAGTTGGCACTGTAACTGAATCTTCAAAAGGCCATTTCACCTTTCTATCAATCCAACTGTTTCAGGGTGATGGGGACATGCTAAGACCAGTGAATTCCATGGCCCTATGTTTATTCCTGCACATCATTTGCTGTGAAATGGATTCCTTGATGAGGAGCAATGCTGTGTGGAATGCCATGGTGGTAGATAAGACATTCAGTAAGTCCATGGATGGTAGTTTTGGAAGAAGCATTGCATGCAGGAAATGCAGACCCATATCCAGAGTATGTGTCTATCCCAGTAAAAACAAATCTCTGCCCCTTCCATGATGGAAGTGGTCCAATGTAGTCAACCTGCCACCAGGTAGCAGGCTGATCACTTCAGGGAATGGTGCCATATTGGGGGCTGAGTGTGGGTCTCTGTTGTTGGCAGACTGGGCATTCAGCAGTGGCTGTAGCCAAGTCAGCCTTGGTGAGGGTAAGTCCATGTTGCTGAGCCCATGCATAACCTCCACCCCTACCTCATGGCCACTTTGTTCATGAGCCCATTGGGCAATGACAGGAGTGGCTGGGGAAAGAGGTTGAGCATTAGCCACAGAGCAGTTCATCTTATCCAATTGATTATTAAAATCTTCCTCTGCTGAAGTCACCCTCTGGTGAGTATTCACATGGGACACAAATATTTTCATGTTTTTTGCCCACTCAGAAAGGTCTGTCCACATACCTCTTCCCCAGACCTCTCTGCCACCAATTTTCCAATCATGTTCCTTCCAATCTCTGACCATCCAGCCAATCCATTGGCAACAGCCCATGAATCAGTGTATAAATGCGCCTCTGGCCATTTCTTCTTCCAAGCAAAATGAACAACCAGGTGCACTGCTCAAAGTTCTGCCCACTGGGAGGATTTGCCCTCACCACTAGCCTTCAGGGATATCCCAGAAAAGAGCTGCAGTGCTGCAGCTATCCACTTTTGGTTGGTTACCTGCATATCATGCAAAAACCTCTGTAAACCAAGCCCAAGTTTTCTCATCCTCAGTCAACTGATTGTAAGGGACTCCCCAAGAAGCTAAAGCTGTGGTCTGGAAAAGAGAAGGTATCGTAGCAGGGGTGGTAACCATGGGCATTTGGGCTACTTCTTTATGTAACTTACTTGTGCCTTCAGGGCCCACTCAAGCCCTATCTCATATATACCACTTCCACTATTATGGAGAGCTGCTGTGCACACTCAACTTTATGGTTTGGTGGGTCAGACAATACCCAGTTCTTAATAGGCAACTCAGGTCTTATCATAATTTGATGGCCCATTGTTAATCATTCAGTCTCTACTAAGGCCCAGTTGCAGGCCAAAAGCTATTTCTCAAAAGGAGAGTAGTTAACTGCAGAGGATGATAGGGCTTTTCTCCCAAATCCTAAGGGTCTGCATTGTTGTTCTCCTATAGGGGCCTTCCAAAGGCTCCAGACAGCATCTCTATTTGCCACTGAATCTTCCAGCACCATTGGATCTGCTGGATCATATGGCCCAAGTGGTAGTGCAGCTTGCACAGCAGTCTGGACCTGTCACAGAGCCTCCTGTTGTCCCAGTCTCCAATCAAAACTAGCAGCTTTTCTGGTCACTCGGTAAATTGGCTGGAGTAGCACACCCAAATCAGGAAAATTTTGTCTCCAAAATCTAAAGAGACCAACTAAGCATTGTGTCTCTTTTTTGGTCATAGGAGGGGCCAGATGCAACAGCTTATCCTTTACTTTAGAAGGGATACTTCAACATGCCCCACACCAATGGACACTTAGAAATTTCACCAAGGTGGAAGGCCCCTGTAATTTTGTTGGATTCATCTCCCATATTCTCTCACACAAATGCCTTACCAATAAGTCTAGAGTCAATGCTACTTCTTTCTCACTAGGTCATATCAACAGGATATCATCAATATAATGGACCAGTGTGATGTCTTGTGGGAGGGAGAGATGTTCAAGGTCCCTGTGGAAAATATTATGACATAGGGCTGGAGAGTTGATATACCCCTGAGGCAGGACAGTGATGGTATACTGCTGGCCTCGCCAGCTAAAAGCAAACTGTTTCTGGTGGTCCTTACTAATGGCAATTGAGAAAAAATGCATTTGCCAGATCAACAGCTGCATACCAGGCAGCAGGGGATATGTTGATTTGCTCAAGCAATGATACCACATCTGGGACAGCAGCTGCAACTGGAGTCACCACCTGGTTACATTTACAATAATATATTGACATCCTCCAAGATCCATCTATCTTCTGCACAGGTCAGATAGGAAAGTTGAATGGGGATGTGATGGGAATCACCAATCCTGCATCCTTCAAATCCTTGATGGTGCCACTAATTTCTGCAATCCTTCAAGGAATCTCGCATTGATTTTTATTTACTATTTTGGTAGGCACAATCCATTCTAGTGGCTTCCACTTTGCCTTTCCTACCATAATAGCTCTCACTCCACAAGTCAGGGATCCAATGTGGGGATTCTGCCAGTTACTGAGTATGTCTATTCCAATTATGCATTCTGGAACTGGAGAAATAACCACAGAATGGGTCCGGGGACCCACTGGACCCACTGTGAGACGCACCTGAGCTAAAACTCCATCAATCACATGACCTCCGTAAGCCCCTACTCTGACTGGTGGACCACAATGACGTTTTGGGTCTCCAGAAATTGATTTCGCTTCTGAGCCAGTATCTAATGATCCCCGAAATTTCTGATCATTTCCTTTTCCCCAAGGCACAGTTACTCTGGTAAAAGGCCGTAGGTGTCCTTGGGGAAAGGTGGGAGGCAGATTAACAGTATAAATTTTTGGCAGTTTAACAGGATCCTTCCTCAAAGGGACCTGGCCTTCTCCTCATTCAAGGGGCTCTGGGACTGTAAACAGTCTCAAGTCTGGGAATTGATTAAGGGGCCATGATTCTCTGCATCTGTAATTTGAGTTAGGGTTTTGTTCACATGACCTAGAACTCTTCTGCTTATGCAGATCCAGAAGAAATTTAGTTGACTGCCCATCTATTTCACTTCTAGGTACCCCATGATGTATTAGCCAATGCCATAACTCTACATGACTCAGACTATTTTGAATGTGGCTTTGTGTCTGCCTTTCTTGCAGTAGCCACACCCACCTTGTCTTTGGTGACTAACTGCTGATACTTGACCTTTACTGGATCAAGATCTGATCATCCCCAAGTTCAAGTTCAAGGATTCTAATTCCAGGGAAATGGATGTGGCTCAAGAGGTTCGGCGTCCGTCTACCATATGGAGAGACCGGGGTTCGATCCCCGGTACCTCCCGGTAAAAAAAAAAAAAAAAAAAAAAAAAGGATTCTAATTCCATTACAGCCCTCCCTACAATAATATCTGGACTACAGAGAAGAGCAACCACAGAGCTCTTCAGGGAAGATGGAGTTAGTCTTACAAACTTATTCTTCACAGTCCTGGTCAAAGATGTGTCCTCTGGACATTCCTGGGGTGGGTGGGCAGGTCTCAAATGGTAATTCCATTCTAGCATTCCAAACTCGCTTAGCCTTTGAGTTCCCTCTTCTACCATATACCAGGGCAAATCAGGCATCTCAATCTCAGACATGCTAGGCCATCTTTTGGTCCATAATTCAGTCACCCACCCAAATAAACTTTTCTAGCCCTATCTAAGCCCTCGAGCTACAGCATTGAATCCAGAGTTTCTGCTTAGTGGGTCCATATCAATAAATTCAGCCTGATACAACTTTGTATTCCTTCCACCATTATCCCATACCTTTACTAGCCATTCCCACACATATTCTCCCAATTTCTGTCTATATAAGTTGGAAAACTCATGCAGTTATTTCAGAGTATAGTGTACTTCCTCATGGGTCACACTTTGTATTTCACCTTTGGGAGCTTGTTGTGATTTTAGTCTAGTATTAGGTCTCAAAGAGAAGAGGGGTGGTGGGGATGGGTAAGAAGAAGGTTAGAAATGTCTTGGAAGCTACTGACCTCAAGGTATTCCTTTGCATTTTCTTCTGGTGAGACATGATTATCTCTTCAGGCAGGGGTTGGAAAGCAGATTCCTCAGAGCAAGGTGGAGGCTGGGCAGTGCATGCTGGAGTTTGGCTGGTACCTGCCTCAGGGCTGGGAGGAGGCCCAGACACCCTGGGGCAGGCCAGAGGCTGGGCAATGCAGGCTTCAGTTTGGCTGCTACCCACCTCAGTGCTGGAAGGAGGTCCAGACTCCCTGAGGCAGGCTGGAGGCTGGGTGATACAAGGTTGACAAGGTGTGGTCTCCACAGAGCAGGCCATTGCAGGTTTATCTGGTAAAGTCTCAGCAGAATTTAGGGTTCCAATGTCCCCACCAATATTTTCATCTTCCCATATGTCTCCATCCCAATCCTCTGGGTTCCACTCCTTTCCAATCCATGCCTTCACTTTAACCACAGAAACCCTGTGGGGTTGAGATTTTAGTTTCCTTTGTAACTCTGCTACTCGTACAATGAGAGTTTGCATTTGTTTCTCAGATATCTCAAGCCTGTGGCTGCAGGAGACAAGATTTTCTTTCAGAGCACACATAGAAACTTTCACATCATTCATGTGGCATTTAAGTTTAAAATTTGAAGCCTTTAGCTCATCTCTTTATTTTGTAACTGTATCCAGAGTATCTAGGAGGAGCCAGCCAACATCATTATACCTTTTGTCTCCACAAAACTCTGTTAAGTGTTGAAAACACTGTCACCGAGATCCTTGCTTCTTACAAGTATGGAAGTAGGGGAATCCAGCGATGATATTTTGTGTATCTCCATTGCCAACTCATGCCATGAACTGTTAGTGGCCTCTTCATTATTGGAAAAGGAGTCATTAGTATCCTTGAGTCCAAATAGAGTAGTCAATTGCAAAACTCCCAGAACCACCTCAGACATCCCATGTTTAAGATTCTGTTCCACAAGAACCATTCCTGGTACCAAGCTGTATTAGTTAATGTTCTCTAGGGAAGCAGAATCAACAGGTTATATTTGTAAATAGTATGAGATTTTATAAGAGTCGCTCACGTAACTGTGGGGGTGCACAAGTCCAGGTCCCACAGGCAGGCTGCAAACCAAGGGCTCTGATGAAAGTCCAATGAAGGTCCTTGAAGAGTTTCCGGGGGACATTGGCTGTCCAAAGATGAGCTGGGAAATTCTCCCTGAATGCTGAAATCACTTCCCCTTTTAAGGCATTCAACTGATTGGATAGTGTCACTCATTGCTGACGGCAATCTCCCTGGTTGATGCAAATGTAATCAGCCACCTATGCAGTAAACTCACAGATGACTGAAGCCCATAAATGTCCTTGTATTACAATTAGCCCAGTGCTTGCCTGACCAAACATCTGGGCATAATTACCTGGCTAAATTCACACATTAGCCTAACCATCACACTGACAAAGAAAAAAAGAGAGAAGATGCAAATAAATAAAATTAGAAACAAGAGGGGTTACATTACCACTGGCTCTGCAGAAATAAGAGGGCCCATGAAAGAATACTATGAACAACTGTATACCAACAAACTAGACAACATAGATGAAATGGACAAATTTCTAGAAACATACAAAGAAACTACACTGACCCTAGAAGAAATAGAAGACTTCAACAAACCAATCTCATGTAAAGAGATTGAAACAGTCATCAAAAACCTCACAAAAATGAAAATCCAGGACCAGATGGCTTCACAGGTGAATTCTACCAAATCATGCAAAGATGATCTAATACCAGTCTTGCTCAAGTTCTTCAAAAAAGTGAACAAGAAGGAACACTACCAAACTCATTCTATGAAGCCAACATCACCCTAATACCAAAACCAGATAAAGATAATATGAAAAAAGAAAATTACAGACCAATTTCTACAATGAATATAGATGCAAAAATCCTCAAAATACTTGCAAACTCAATCCAAAAGCACATTAAAAGAATTATACACCATGATCAAGTGGGTTTTATCCCACATATGCAAGGGCTGATTCAACACAAGAAAATCAGTTAGTGTAACAAACTTCATTAATAAATTGAAGAAGAAAAATCACAGGAGTCTCTCAATTTATGCAGAAAAGGCATTTGACAAAATAGAGCATCTTTTCTTGATGAAAACTCTCCAAAAGATAAGAATAAAAGGAAGCTTTCTTAACATGGTAAAGTGCATATATGAAAAACCCACAGCTAGTGTTGTACTCAATAGTGAAGAACTGAAAGCTCATCATTTCACTGTAATGGTCATTAATATTTCTTCTTTGTTTTGTAATAAGCATGTTTGTATACATACATAAAACAAATATCTTTGTTTTCTCCCTATTGTATCCCCTTATCATTCAACATAAATTGTATTAGTTTCATGTTGTAGTATTTAATTTATAGGATATCAAGTTTAAAAATGACTATTACCCAAGGATTTGTGCTCTCTTCTGGAGAGAATTAGTGTGTTTTCGGTTGTATCCAGGACTTTTGAGTATTGTTAGGTGAAAAACAGGGGTTCAAACAGATGTTTGTGCACCAATATTAATAATAGCATTATTCACGAAAGCCAGAAGTAGAAGAAATCCAAGTGTCCATCAACAGATGAATGGAAGTGATACATATATACAATGGAATATTACTCAGCCATAAAAAGGAATGAAGTTATGATACATTGTGATAATCTTGAAGATATCATGTTGAGTGAAATAAGATAGCACAAAAACACAAATATTGTATGATTTGTCTTATATGAAATATTTAGAATCATAGACACAGAAAGCAGAATAGTAGTTACCAGGGGCTAGGGAAGGAATGAATGAATTATTGCTTAATGGTTATAAGTTTCTGTTTGGGATGGTGAAAATGTTCTGGAAATAGGTGGTGGTGAAGGTTACACAATCTTGCCAATATACTTAATGTCACTAAATAGTACACTTAAAATGGTTAAAATTATTTTTTGTTATGTATATTTTACCACAATATAAAAAAAATTCATAGAAAAAAATCCATTTGTAATTATGACTATACATACACATATATGCCAGAGGGTGGGAAATAAACCCTATGAAAGTATGAAAGGTCAGTGATACAGTAATCTGGGGCAGGTCAGGATATCATGATATCACTTCTCAAGCAACAGCAAGTTGCTGCTCCTCACACTATCTATGACTAGGAAAGAGGCACAACAATTGGTGGCTTGTTACCCCTGGTAGAAATGAAATGCCTGACTGTGGGGCACCTGAGTGTGTGTCCTGAATTGCTTGTCATGAGATGGATGTTATCTGATCTATTGAACCATAAAGCAGGACATGCACAGCAGAATTCCATCATCAAATGGAAGTGGTATACGCGAGACTGGGCCAAGTAGGTGAAGAAAGCAAGCACGAACTATTGCATGAACAGGGGCCTCAGACGCCTGTGGTACCTGCTCCTAATGCTTCTCTGCCTTTCCCTTCACCCATACATGTGGACTCATGGGGAGTTCCCTATAACTAGCTGGAACCAGTTAATAGAGGAAGAAAAATTATATACATAGATCTGTACAGTATGCCAGCACCACCAATAGAATATGGACAGATACTGAACTACCCACCTCAGAGATGGACCTGAAAAACCATGGTGAAGGGGAATCATCCCAGCGGGCAGAGCTTCGGCACATACATCTGACTGTACACTTTACATTGGAAAGAGATGACTTGAGGAAAGGTTTACGCTGAGTCATGGGCAGTGGCTAATGTGTTGGATGGCTAGTCAGAGACGTGGAAAGAGAACCAAATGAAGGTCTCAGGGAGAAGCATGAGGTTGGACCTTTGGGGATAAGCACAGACTGTAGAGATATTTCTGACCCATGAAAGTTCTAACCATATGGCATCCATGGTGGAAGAGCCTGTCAATAACCAGGTGGACAAGATGACCCACTTTGTGGTCAGTCAGCCTTTTTCTTCAGACACCACAGTATTTGCTTGCTCAGTGGGACCATAAACAAAGTTACCATGGTGTCAGGGATGGAGGCTGTGCATAAGTTCAGCAACATGCACATATCAGGGCTGATGATACTGCTATTGTTCATTACCTATACCTAACTTACCAACAGCAAAGCCTTTGATTCAGAACATTTCCTCAGGGGATCAGACAACCACTCAGTGGCAAGTTGATGATATTGGACCGTTCCTGTCATGAAGTGGACAGCACTCTATTCTCCCAGGGATTGATACATATTCTGGATAGATATTTGCCTTCCATGTCTGCAGTGGTTCTGCAGCACCAACATTTGTCACTTACAGAAGGCTTTATCCATCAGTATGGCATCACATGCAACACTGCTTCTTACCAGGTATATTAGTCAGGGTTCTATAGGGAAACAGAACTGACAGGGGATATCTGTAAATATATGAGATTTTGTAAAAATTCTCTCACACGACCATCGGTATGCACAAGTACAAATTCCACAGGGCAGACTGCAAGCCAAGGACTCTGATAAATGTCCTTGATGAGTTCCCCAGGAGACATTGGCTGTTGGAAGTAGAAATGGAAATTCTCTTCAATGAGTGCTGAAATCACTTCCCCTTATAAGACCTTCAACTGATTGGATGAGACATCAATCTTTGCTAATAATGGCAATCTCCTCAGTGGATTGTATATGTAAACAGCTATATATGCAATTAACTCACTGATGATTAAAGTCCATGAAATGCTTGCTTGACCAAATAACTGGGCACCATTACCTGGCCCAGTTGACACATTGGCCTAACCATCAGAGTCCACCCCTTTTCAACTTGGCATATGTGGCAGTTTGATGTAATTATGAATTCCAAAAATGTAATTGAATCATGCTTATAAACTGATGTGTTAATCTGGGCATGATTAGGTTAGGATTAGGGCGTTGAGCCCCACCCCTTGGTGGGTGGGGAATTGAATATAAAAGGCAAGGCAAAGAACAGAGTAGAAACAGTCTTTTGAGAAGCAGTTTTGATGTTGGAAAGAAGGCCCCAGGGGAAGAGAAGCAAGCCATTTGCCTGATCGTCTACAGCTGAACTTGTGGAGGAAACAGGAGCTAAGCCCGGAGAGAAACGCAGCCCCGGGAAGAGAGGAACCCCAGAAGCCTGAACCCTGGCAAACGCCGGCAGCTGTCTTGCTCTAACACGTGGCAATGGACTGTGGTGAGAGAAGAAACTTAACGCTTCATGGCCTGGTATCTGTGGACTTCTACCCCAAATAAATACCCTTATAAAGACCAACCCATTTTTGGTATTTCACATTAGCACACCTTTGGCTGACTAATACAGCATATCACCTTAAATCATACTTAATATCTAAATAAAAACAATAACAGACATATATATTTTTTCCACCTACCAATACTCAACTGTCCTGCATACAACCAGTGGGTAATATTCACTCTTAAATTTGACATCCTTAAATACAAAGACATGAAACTAATACAAATTATGTCATATAATAAGGGGAAAGGATGGGGAAGACAAAAAAGATATTCATTTTATATACATATACAAATATACTCATAACAAAACAAAGAAGAAAATTCATGACATTACAATCCTCAGTTCTGTAACTAGTCAAATGGTCAAAGATCATATTTATCCCTACCTTTTCCCACTACCTATTCCATGTTCCCTTTGCCCTCAGCAAACACCTCAGCTGTCCGTGGTTCTTTGCCTGGTGGAGTGACCTAAACCTTCATTCCTGAAGTTTCTGGGCCATTGTCACTCCTGCCTGGATTGAGTTGTTGCAATTTTCCATTGACTGTAACACACGGCACATTAGTAATAAGACTCCCTAGGGGATCTCCTGTATTCCAGGCAAACTCTTCTTTACCTCCATTGTGTAGGTGCAGTACAACTTCCCCTTGATAGTCAGGATCAATCACCCCAGCCAGTACAGTACTTCTTTGCCTGCATGAGGAGCCCAAAGTGGCCAGGTGGCAGTCTTAACTTACAGTTCAATGGAATTTTTGTTGCATTCCCTGGTGGAAGCACTCCTCCTTTTGGAACTCAGGCCTGTAGACCAGCAGAGCTTGAGGTTGCAGGGACAGGAAGCAAAATTTTTCCAAGTGGATTACTAAGGGTAATAGTGAGTAGTGCCACTCCCATTTCCACCCCTTGATTCCTGAACCCATGTATCCTGGTGTATTAGTCAGCCAAAGGGGTGCTAATGCAAAGTACCAGAAATCTGTTGGCTTTTATAAAGTGCATTTATTTGGGGTAGAAGCTTGCAGTCACAAGGCCCTAAAGAGTCCAACTCAAGGTACCATAATAGGTACTTTCTCACACAAAGTCTGTTGCCACGTGTTGATGCAAGATGGTGAGTGATGTTTGTGAGGGTTCAGCCTTCCTCTTTCCTCTTAAGGCCCGGTGATCCCAGCTTCTTCCAATCTCAGGTGTAGGATGGCATAGGGCTTGTCTCTCTTCCTTTGGGGCTCATTTCCTTCTGGGCTTAGCTGCTCTGGTCTCTTCACAAGGTCAGCTGTAAACTATCAGGCTCATCTCTCTTCCCAGGGCTGCAGAATCCTCTGTGTATCTTCTCTGTGTATCTAGTTCCATGTGAAAGTCTGTGTTATCAGCCCCCCCCAGGGGGTGGGGACTCAGTCCTGCATGCCCTAATGACATGGTTGAATCAAAGCCCTAATCTTAACATAATTTACTCAAAGACATCTCAGCTGAATCTAACAATCAAAGGGTATCACACCCAGAACAGACCAGTTTACAAATATAATCAAATACCTGTTTTGGAATTCATAAATAATATCAAAAGCCAAAATCTGGCTATGGGAGAAACAGCACCATAAAGTGGACATTGGCTTAGAAGATACACAACCTCCTGGAGAACATTGCCCCAGCCCTGCAAGATATTGCCACCTTGTTGGCTCTGTAATTGAGTCTTCTAAAGGCTGTTCCACCACTATAACAATCCAGCTGCTTCAAGATGATGGGGAACATGGTAAGACCAGTGAATTCCATAAGCAAGTGCCCATTCCTGCACATCATTTGCTATGAAATGGGTTCTTTGATCAGAAGTAATGCTGTGTGGAAAAAAATGGTGATGGTTAAGACATTTGGTAAGTTCACAGATGGTAGTTTTGGAAGAAGCATTGCATGCTGGGAATGCAAACCCATATCCATGGTATGTGTCTATTCCAGTTAAAACAAATCGCTGCCACTTCCATGATGGAAGTGGTCCAATGTAATCAACCTGCCACCAGTTCTCAGGCTTATCACCTCAAGGAATGGTGCAATATTGGGAGCTGAATGTAGTTCTCTGTTGCTGGCAGATTGGGCATTCAGCAGTGGCTGTAGCCAAGTCAGCCTTGGTGAGGGGAAGTCCATGGTGCTGAGCCCATGCATAACCTCCATCCCTAGCTCCATGGCCACTTTGTTCATGAGCCCATTGGGCAATGACAGGAGTGGCTGGGGAAAGAGGCTGAGCATTAGCCACAGAGCGGGTCATCTTATCCACTTGATTATTAAACTCTTCCTCTGCCAAAGCCACCCTCTGGTGAGCATTCACGTGGGACACAAATATGTTCATGTTTTTTGCCCACTCAGAAAGGCCTAGCCACATAACTCTTCCCCAGACCTCTTTGTTAGCAATTTTCCAATTATATTCTTTCCAAGATCCTGACCATCCAGCCAATCCATTGGCAATAGCCCATGAATCAGTGTACAAATGCACCCCTGGTCATTTCTTCTTCCAACCAAAATGAACAACCAGTTGTACTGCTTGAAGTTCTGCCCACTGGGAGGATTTGCCCTCATCACTCCCTAGGGGATCTCCTGTATTCCAGGCAGAATGTCCCTCAGGGACATTCCAGAAATGAGCTGCAGTGCTGATGCTGTCCACTTTTGAATGGGGGTACCTGCATATTGTGCAGAGCCATCTGTAAACCAGGAGCAAATTTTCTCTTCCTCAGTCAACTGATCATAAGGAACTCCCCCAAGAGGCCATAGCTGTGGCTTGGGAAAGAGAAGGTAATGTGGCAGTAGTGGTTGCCACAGGCATTTGGGCTACTTCCTCATGTAACTTACTTGTGCCTTCCAGACCCCCTCAAGCCCTATCTCATATATACCACTTCCACCTCATGATGAAGTGCTGCTGTGCATGCCCAACTTTAAGGTTTGGTGGGTCTGACAATACCCAGCTCATGATAGGGAACTCAGGTCTCATGGTAATTTGGTGACCCATGGTTAAGCATTCAGTCTCTACTAAGGCTCAGTAGCAGGCCAAAAGCTATTTCTCAAAAGGAGAGTAGTTATCTGCAGAGAATGGTGGAGCTTTCCTCCAAAATCCTAAGGGTCTGCATTGTGATTCCCCTATAGGGGCCTGCCAAAGGCTCCAGACAGCATCTCTGTTTGCCACTGAAACCTCCAGCACAATTGGATCTGCTGGATCATATGGTCCAAGTGGTAGTGCAGCTTGCACAGCAGCCTGGACCTGTCGCAGGGCCCCTCTTGTTCTGGTCCCCATTCAAAACTAGTAGCTTTTCTGGTCACTTGGTAATGGGCTGGATTAGCATACCCAAATGAGGAATATGTTGTCTACAAAATCCAGAAGCCAACTAAGCTTTGTGCCTCTTTTTTGGTCATAGGAGGGGCCAGATGCAACAGCTTATCCTTCACTTTAGAGGGGATATCTTGACATGCCCCACACCACTGGACACCTAGAAACTTCACCATGGTGGAAGGCCCCTATTTTATTTATCTCCCATCCTCTCTCACCCAAATGTCTCACTAATAAGTTGAGTAGTTTCTACTTCTTGCTCACTACATCCAATCAGCATGATTTAATCAATATAATGGACTAGTGTGATGTCTTGTGGGAGGGAGAGATGTTCAAGGTCACTGCGGACAATATTATGACATAGGGCTGGAGAGTTGATGTTCCCCTGAGGTAAGACAGTGAAAGTATATTGCTGGCCTTGCCAGCTGAATGCAGACTGTTTCTGGTGGTCCTTACTAATGGACCAAATGAGAAAAAAGCATTTGCCAGATCAATAGCTGCATACCAGGTACCAGGGGATGTGTTGATTTTCTCAAGCAATGATACCACATCTGGGACAGCAGCTGTGATTGGAGGCACCACCTGGTTAAGTTTATGATAATCCACCGTCATCCACCAAGATCCAGCTGTTTTCTGCACAGGCTAAATAAGAGAGTTGAATGGGGATGTGAAAATTACCATCCCTGTATTCTTCAAGTCCTTGATGGTGGCACTAATCTCTGCAATTCATCCAGGAATCCAGTATTGCTTTTAATTTACTGTTTTGGTAGGTAGAGGCAGTTCTAATGGCTTCCACTTGGCCTCTCCTACCATAATAGCCCTCACTCCACAGATCAGGGAACTAATGAGGGTATTCTGCCCTTTGCTGAGAATGTCTATTTCAATTATTCATCCTGGAACTGGGGAAATAACCACAGAATGTGACCTGAGACCCACTGGATCCACTGTGAGATGGACCTGAGCTAAAACTCCATCGATGATCTGAACTCCATAAGCCCTATTGTGACTAGTGGACCACAGTGATGTATTGGGCCTCCTGGAATTAATGTCACTTCTGAGCCAGTGTCTAATGATCACCAAAATATCTGATCATTTCCTCTTCCCCAATGCATAGTTATCCTGTTAAAAGGCCATAGGTCTCTTTGGGGAAGGCTGGAAAGAAGATGAACAGTATAAATTTTGGGCAGTGTAACAGATTTTTTTCCCCAAGGGGACCCGGCTTTCCCCTCAGTCAAGGGGCTCTGTGTCTCTAAACTGTCTCAAGTCTCAGAATTATGTAAGTGGCCATGACTCTCTGTTACTGTAATTCATGTTAGGTTTTTTTTCACTAGACCTAGTATTCTTCTGCTTATACAAATCATTAGGAATTTAGTAGACTACCTATTTATTTTACTTCTAGGTACCCATGATCCATTAGCCAATGCCATAGCTCTATGGGACTCAGACTATTTTGATTGCTGCTTTGAGTCTGCTTTACATTGTGGTAGTCATGCCCACCTTGTCTTTGTTAATTAAGTGCTGCCACTTGGCTTCTGCTGGCCCGGCATCCAAACATCCCAATAATGTTTAAGGATTCTAGTTTCATGACAGTATTTCCCACACTAATATCTAACCTACAAAGAAGAACAACCAGAGACCTCTTCAGGGAAGATGGACTTAATCTCATGAATTTATTCTTCACAGTCCTGGTGAAACGTGTGTCCTCTGGACATTCTTGGGGTGGGTGGGCCTGTCTTAGATGGTAAATTCATTCTTTTATTTTTTTAACAAATCAATTTTATAGTAAGCCCATTCTAAAATTCCAAATTCTCTAAGCCTTTGGATCCCCTCTTTTACAGTATAACAGAGCAATTTTTGCATCATGACCTCAAGCAGTGTTGGCTATCTTTTGGTCCATGTTTTAGCCATCCACCCAAACAAACTATTAGAGCCCATTTGAAACCCTTGAGCTACAACATTAAATCCAGAATTCTGCTTAGTGAGCCCATATCAATAAATTCAGCTTGATCCAACTTTATATTCCTTCCACCATTACCACCATTATCCCATGCCCTTAATATCAATTCCCACACATATTCTCCTGATTTCTGTCTATATAAATTGAAAAACTCATGCAGTTCTTTTGGAATATAATGTACTTCCTCATGGGTCACACTTTGTACTTCACCTTTTGGGGCTTGTCGTTACTTTACTCTAGTTATAGGTCTGGAAGAAAAGACGTTTGGTGCAGGTGTGTAAAGAGAAGCATTAAAAGTGTTTTGCCAGCCAAATACTTCAGGGCATTACATTGCATTTGGTAAGACAGGATTATTAATCTCTTCATTGGAGCTGGAATGGTAGGCTCCTCAGGGCAGGGAGGAGGTTGGGTGATTGTCTCCTCAGGGCAGGGAGGAAGTCTGGACAACTTGGGGCAGGCTGAAGTTTGGGTGGGTGCAGGCTTGTCATTGGGTGGTTATCTCATCAGGGAAGACCATTACAGGTTTATCTGGCAAAGTCTCAGCACAACTTAGGGTTTCAGTGTTCCCAGTGCCATCACCATCAACCTATATGTCTCCATTCCAATCCTCAGGATTCCACTCCTTTCCAATCAATGCGCTCACTTTAATAGCAGACCTCCTGCAAAGTTGAGATTTTAGTTTCTGTTGTAACTCTACTACTATACAATTAGCCTCTGAGTCTGATATTCAGAGATCTCAAGTCTGTGGCTGCATGAAATAAGATTTTCTTTCAGTGAACACATAGAAACTTTCACACCATTCATGCAGCACTTAAGTTGCAATTTTAAAGCATTCAACTCAACCCTTTCTTTTGTTATTGTATCAAGTGTATTTAGGAACAGCCAGCCAACATCACTGTAACTTTTAACTCCACAAAACTCTATTAAGTTGTTAAAAACACTCTCATCTCTTATAAGCATGGAAGTAGTTGTACCCAGTGGTGATAGTTTGTGCATCTCTATTGCCAACTCATGCCATGGACTGTCAGTGGCTTCTTGATTATTAGAAAGAGAGTCATTAGTACTCTTGAATCTAATCAGAGTAGAGAATCAATTGCAAAAATCCTAGAACCAATTCAGAAATCCCATTTCTAAGATTCTGTTTCTCAAGAACCACTCCCAAAACCACCCTGTATTAGTCAAGGTTCTCTAGAGAAACAGAACTGACAGGAGATATCTGTAAATAGAGATTTTATAAAATTGTCTCACACGACCATGGGGATGCATAAGTCCAAATTCCTTATGGCAGGCTGCAAGCCTGCAAGCCAGGGACTCCTCAATGTATTCACCAGGAGACACTGGCTGTCAGAAGTAGAGACTGAAATTCTCACTGAATGCTGAAATCACTTCTCCTTTTAAAGCCTTCAAGTGATTGGATGAGATGTCACCTATTGCTGGTGGCAATCTCCTCAGTTGATTGTAGGTGTAATCAGCCATCTATACAATTAACTCACCATTGATTAAAGTCCATGAAATGCCTTTGTATTACAATTAGCCCAGTGCTTGCTTGACCAAACAACTGGGCACAATTATTTGGCCCAGTTGACACATTAGCTTAACCATCACACCAGGGGATATATTTTATGTGGAACAAGATGTGCCAACATGCTCAAGCCCATGGAATTCACTGGTTTTATCATGTCCCCTATCACAAAGAAGGATCTGGCTTGATAGAATGTGGAATGGTTGATTGAAGGCTTGGTTAGGATGACAACTGGGAAACAACACCTAGTGTGTTGGATGTGCTACCTCATACAGGATGCAATGTAATCCTTAAACCAGTAGTCAATATATGACATTATCTTCCTCATAGCAATGATGCATGAGTCCAGAAACCAAAGAGTGAAAGAAGTAGTGAATCCTATCACTGTTTCACCTAATAACCCGCTGGCAGCATTTTTCCTGCTTATTCCTACAACAATGTGTTTTATAGGTTTATTCATTCTATTGGCAAATGGAGAAATGCTTCTCTCAGGGAACACAGTCATTCTAGTGAATTGGGTGGCGCATGCCACTGAACCAAAAGGCAAAAATGTGCTTGCTGTATTGGCTAGGATGATGAATCCTGATTACCAAGGGGGAACTTGTAATTGATCCTTCCTAATGGCAGCAAGGAGGACTTTTGTTTGGAACCAGGAGATTCATTCCAGTAAATTCTAATACTCTCTTTCCCAATAGTTCTGGCAATGGAAAACTACAGCAACCCAATAAAGAGAGAATCACCAAGAACTCAGATGCCACATGGAATGAAGGGTTGGGTCACACCATCAGCAAAAATATCCTTTCCAGTTGATTGTGCAGAGTGTAAAGGGAACCTGGAATGGGTGGTGAAAGATGATAACTATGACTACCAACTTAGATCTTATGCTGAGATATAGAGGCAGGAATTATTGCAGCTACGTATTATGATTTTTTCCAGCCTTTCCCCCTGCTATCTTATAGGAAGAGCACCAAAGAGGATAATGTTTAAGGTTTCTGAGAGAAGTTATGACAAGATTGTCATCATCCCCCAATGTTTGAGACAGAAACATTTCATCTGGTTTCTAAATGTTTATAGAGGATGTAAAGGAATGCTAATGTTTTAGATTGCTAATGTATCTATTTACTGTACTGATCTCTCTTGTTTTAACAAAGTTTAGTTAATATGCTTATTCATTCAAACTGTAAAATCATAGTATATGCAAATAATCACAATTTACCTCTTCTTTTCTGCCATATGTGCTTATTTCTTTTCCTTTTCTTATTGAATTCAGTTGAACAACATTGTTATAATTGTAATAATAAGGGCTTTGGGAAGATGGTGTCTAAGAAGATAGGCAGAACTCAACTCTCTCACAAAAAAACAATGGAGAAAAGCAAAGGGAGCTGCTTTGGGGATCTGCAGAACAAGAAAGTGGTGCACATTATCCAGGAAGGAGCAGGACAGAGACAAAGAGGCCAAAGGAAAACCTATGAGTTACTCACCCTTGTGGCTGGGAACAGCACATATACCCCACCTTCAAGGCAAATAGCCTGGGTAAAACCCTTGGTTTGATGCAGCCAACTGACTGGGAAAGAACGTTCCCTGTGAGGAAGAGGGGCCTGGCAGAGAGTGGAGAGTGGTTTCTCTTCAGTGAGTTTGGCCAGCTGAGGCCCCTTTGAATCTCAAAAAAGACCCCAAGCAGCACTGAAGTGGCCCCAGGGAGAGGGGAGGGGGGATATTATCAGGAAGGCTGTCACACCTAGTCTTTCTGGGAGAGAGAGAAACTAGGCCAGTGAGGGAGCAGAGACAGGCACCTAACCAGCCTGGCCCCAGCAAACTGTTAGAAATCCAACTCGTCTGAGGGGACAGGGGTAGGAAGAACCAGCTAGGCTTTCAGAAGCTTAATTAACCTGTGGAGCAGGTGTACTTTGGTGTAGGAACTCCTTGCATATATGAAGTTCATGGTTCGATTCCCAGTAGCTCCTAAGAGAAGGGACCCATAGAGTGAACCACTGGGTTATCAGGCACCCAGCTAGCACCTTATGACAGGGAATGTATAGATTGAAATTATTTCTGTTTTGGGGTTTTTTGATCTGTCATTTTTTATTTTTTTTATCATTTTTTAAATTCTTTATTTTATTCACTACAGTGGGGTACCTCATATGTGAAGGGCAGGCTGGAAGTGTGATTGATTGATGAGGACCAGCAGCCAGAGAAGCTCTCTAGGGTCCTAAGAGGGAAGCCTGTTTTTTCTGGTTTGTTTTTTTTTGTTGTTGTTATTGTTTTGTTTCTTGTTTCTTGTCCTTTCCCTTTCCTTGTTTCCTTTTTTCTTTTATATTTTTTATATATACATTTTTATTTTTTAAAAGATACTTAGATTACATAAATGTTACATAAAAAATATAGGGGATTCCCATATACCCCATACCCTCCCCCTCTGACACTTTCCCACATTAACAACACCCTCCATTAGTGTGATACATTTGTTACAATTGATGAACACATTGGAGCATTGCCATTATGTGTGGATTAGAGTTTACATTATAGTTTAAACTCTCCTACACAGTTTTCTCAGTTATGACAAGTTATATAATGGCCTGTATATGTCATTGCAATGTCAGTCAGGACAATTCCAATGTCCAAAAAATGCCCCCATATTACACCTGTTTTTCCCTCTCCCTCCCCTCAGAACCTCTGGTGGCCACTGCCTCTACATCAATGACAAAAGTTCTTCCATTGCCAGAATCACAATAAGTCTATAGTAGAATAACAGTAAGTCTACTTGTATTAGTCAGCCAAAGCAGTGCTGGTGCAAAATACCAGAAATCGGTTGGATTTTATAAAGGGTATTTATTTGGGTAGAAACTTACCATTACCTAGGCCATAAAGTGTAAGTTACTTCTTTCACCAAAGTCTATTGCCACTTGTTGAAGCAAGATGGTTGCTGACTTCTGCCAGGGTTCAGGCTTCCTGGGTTCCTCTCTTCCTGGGGCTCATTTCTCTCTGGCACCTCTGTTTTCTCCACAAGACCAGCTGTGGACTATCAGGCGACTGGCTCTGTCTCTCTCCCTGGGGCTCGATTCTCTCTGGGCTCAGTGGCTCTGCTCCTCTGTGTGCTTACTTTCTGGGCTCCAGCTCAAAACTCCAGCATCAAAACTCCAAATCTCTTCTCTGCCATGTAGTTTTCTCTGTGAGTTGGGCAGGGACTCAACATCCTACTGATATGGCCCGATCAAAGCCCTAATCATAATTTAATGCAGCCCAGGTACAGACCAGTTTACAAACATAATCCTATACCTATTTTTGGAACTCATAAATGTAGCAGTTTGATAATATTGATGAATTCCAAAAAGAAATATTGGATTGTGTTTGTAAACTGGTCTTTTCTTCTGGGCATATTATTAGAGTGTACTGGATTCAGAGGTTTCACTTTTACTTAAATAAATTATGATTAGGGCTTTGGTTGGGCCATGTCAGTAGGATGTTGAGTCCTTGCCCTTTGGTGGGTGGGGATTCACATATAAAAGACAAAGGACAAAGTTGGAGTTTTTGATGCTGGAGTATTGAGCTGGAGCCCCAGGAAGTAGGCACAAAGAGAAGCTTGGTTGTGAGGAAAGAGAGAAGGCCCAAGGAAGAGAAACAAGCCATTCACCTAATAGTCTACAGCTGGTCTTGTGGAGATAAAAGAGCAGCTGAGCCCAGAGAGAGGCAAGCCCTGGGAAGACAGGAACCCAGGAAGCCTGAACCCTGGCAGACGTCAACAGCCATCTTGTTCCAACATGTGGCCATAGACAATGGTTATGGAAGTAATTTATGCTTTATGGCCTGGTAACTATAAGCTTCAACCCCAAATAAATACCCTTTATAAAAACCAACTGATTTCTGGTATTTTGCATCAACACCCCTTTGGCTGACTAATACAATAAACAATGCCAAACTGCTACACTACTCTAGTCCATTATTCATTCCCTAATCCTGAGTATTCTGGGATGATGATGCCCACTCTGTCCCTAACTGAGAGGAAGCTTAGATCCCATGGGGCAGATGGATGGGACTATCTTCTTGCAGTTGTAGACTCTCTCTGTTTCTTGGTATGGTCATTGTCCATCATCATCTTCTTGTTGTTCTGGGTGAGTCCAATGAACTGGAAAGTAAGTGTTGCAACTCTGTTGATTTTCAGGTCCTAACTGGCACATGGAAAGCCCCCAAATTTAACTGTCATGGACATAAACCTATCAACTCTAGTACTAACTTCAGGTTCAAATAGAAGGGGCAGAAGAGCCATGTGTAGGGAAACCACAACTGAGTCCAACTCTGTCACACTGGGGAGCATAAATTTCAAAGTAGGATCCACTGGTAGGGTGCCAGGCTCTTGAGCTGTCAGCCCTGCCTAAAATATCTGGATGTCTCCAGAACCTTCAAGAGCCCTGCTATTTGAGACAATATATACTGTGGCAGTCAATGAGATCTTGCTGGGATGTGCATAAGCATAACCTCTGGAATAAGCTCCCAACTCATTTTGAAGTCTCTTAGCCATGTAAACTTATTTTAGTTTACCCTTTCCCCCTTATGGTCAAGGTCCTTTTTCAGCTGCATTGCTAGTTGGTGCTTGGCAGTAATCCCTTGGTGCCAGGGAGGCTCATCCCCAAGAGTCATGTCTCATGTCGGGGGGAAGATAGTGTATTTCTATGCTGAGTTTGTCTTAGAGAGAGGCCACATTTGAGCAACAAGGAGGCTCTCAGCAAGTAACTCTTAGGCAACCTATAATACTGGGCTAAGTTTCCATTTCAAAAGAAAAGGTTCATAATTACAGTCATCACAAACAAGGGCCCACCAATGGTCCATCCTCCTTCACTAGTCACTGCCCCTGTACTCAGAGGAGTATTGCTGTCCCATTAGTGAATGTGGCAGAGCTCCCCAGGATGGGAATTTGGTATTCTTTTGATTATTGTGTGGATCTCCACTAACTGTGACAATGCCCCATGAACAATTGAACACATTCATATGCCTTATAGGTATGCACCAGGTGAACCTCCTCCTATGCATCCTCCATCACTGACACCCTGCATCATTGATCTTCCCCTGCCACAGTTGTAACCCATCTGTGATCCAAAACCTCTTCAAAAATGAAGCCAAGAAAATAACCAAATAAAATTAATTAGAAAACTAAATAATAACTACTGTATTACTTTTCTTTCCTTCATTTTTCCATGTTCTGTCTTCTGTTGCTTTTCTTTCATTCCACCTCTTCTTGTTTGACCTTCATTTTGTCTCTTTTTTTTTCCTTTTCATCTCTTCTCATCTTTCCACCTTTTAATTCATTTTATTTTTTTCTCTACTTTGTTTCTTGTTTTATTTTTTCTACTCCAACTTTTTTATTCTCATTCTTTTGTATTTCTATGATTTTTACTCTTATTGCTTATTTATTTTCTTAGCTCTTCTATGGTTCCTCTTCTACCTTTTAGAAATATTATTACTATTATTCTTTTTATCTTCTTATGTCTTTGGTTTTATCTCCTGACAATATATTTTTTCAAGGGAACACAGACAACTGCAAGGATATATAATAAGAAGAACCAAGTGTCAAAAAGTAACCTTATCACAAGAAAAACCAACAAAATAAAACCCTAGAGTAAAAAGAGAAGCTAACCCACCGAATAAGTCCATCAAGATAAGCAGATGCTTAGACACCAAAAAAAAATTACAAGCTATACTAAGAAACAGGAAGACATGGCACATTCTAATGAACAAACTAAAAAACAGGAGGAGATGCAGAACTTGGAACAACTAATCAAGGATGTCCACACAAATATCATGAATCAACTAAATGAAGCGAAGGAAGAGATAAAGGATATTAAGGAAACATTGGGGAAACATACCAAAGAAATTGTAAACATACATAAAACGATAGCAGATCTGATGGTGATGAATGGTACAATGCAAAAGATCAAATATATACTGGAAGCACATAACAACAGATTTGAACAGGCAGAGGAAAGAATCAGTGATGTCAAACACAGCACATCTGAAATCAGACAGATAGTAGAACAGACAGATAAAAAGATAGAAAAAATCCATCAGGGAGTTAGGGATTTAAATAACAACATGAAACACGCAAACATACGCATTATAGGCATTCCAGAGGGAGAAGAGAAGGGAAAGTTGGCAGAAGTAGTGTTGGAGGAAATAATGACTGAAAATTTTCCAACTGTTTTGAGGGACATAGACATACATGTCCAGGAAGCACAGCACATGCCAAACAGTATAAATCCTAACAAACCTACCCTAATACATATACTTATCAAAGTGCCCAATGCTCAAGACAAAGGGAATACTGAAAGCAGCAAGAGAAAAGAGATCCATCACATATAAGCAAAGTTCAATAAGATTAAGTGCTGGTTTCTCATCTGAAACCTTGGAGGCAAGAAGGCAATGGTATGACATAGTTAAGGTGCTAAAAGAAAAATCTGTCAACTAAGAATTCTGCATCCAGCAAAGCTGGCATTCAAAAATGAGAGGGGGGAGCAGATATGGCTCAAGTGGTTGAGTGCCTGCTTCCCATATGGGAGGTCCTGGGCTCAATCCCCCATGCATCCTAAGAAAATGACAACAACAACAACAACAAACAAACCAACAACAACAACAAAAAAAAAAAACAGGCAAACAAATGGGGAAACCAACTCAGGGGAGCTGATATGGCTCAGTGGTTGAGCATCAGCTTTCCACATATGAACTCCCGGGATCAATCCCTGGCCCCAGTACTTCAAAAAAAAATCTAGGGAGAGTTCAAAATATTCACATTTAAACAGAAATTAAGAGAGTTTGCAACAAGAAACCTGCCCTTCCAGATATACAAAAGGGAGTTCTGCAGGTTGAAAGGAAAAAACAGGAGAGAGTGGTTTGGAGGAGAGTGTAGGAAAGATTATTGGTAAGAATAACTAAAAAGATAAAAAGAGAAATAAAAACAACATATGACATATATAAACCTAAAGAAAATATGAATAATGTATGTAATGCCTTGACAATAATAACACTGAATGCTAAGGATTAAACTCTCCATTCAAGAGACACAGATTGGCAGAATGGATAAGAAAATATGACCCATCTATATGCTGTCTACAAGAAATTCACCTTAGACCCAGGACGCAAGGATGTTCCAAGTGAATGGTTGGAAAATGATTTTACATGCAAACAATAACCAAAAAAAGGAAAATAGGAGTAGCTATTTTAATATCAGACAAAATAGACTTTAAATGCACAACTATTGTAAGAGGCAAAGAAGGACACTATATATTAACAAAAGGGGTAATCTTATCAAGAAAGAGCAATCATAAACATTTATGCTCCTAACCAGGGCACTTCAAAATACACGAGGCAAACATGGAAAAACTAAGTGAAGAAATGGTTGCCTCTAATTGCGGGACTTTAACACACCATTATCACCATTAGACAGAACATCTCAACAGAGAAACAAAGAAACAGAGACCTTAAATAACATGTTAAAAATAAATAAATAAATAAATAAATAAATAAATAAATAAATAAATAACATGTTAGAGGATCTAGACCTAATAGAAATATACAGAACACTATACCCAAATACAACAGGTTATACATTCCTTCTCAAGTGCATATGGATCATTCTCCAGAACAGACCACATGCTAGGCCACAGAAAACTCTCTTCAGAAAGATTAAAATTATACAAAGTAATTTCTCTGACCAAAATGCAATGAAGCTGGAAATCATAAAAGGGCAGAGAAGCAGATTAGGCACAAAGATATGGAAGTTAAACAACATACTCTTAGACTATCAGTGGGTCAAGAAGGAAACTGCAAAAGAAATCAGTAACTACCTTGAAATGAATGAAAATGACAACACAACCTATTGAAACATTTGAGCTGCAGCAAAAGCAGTGCTGAAAGGGAAATTTATACCCATAAATGACTATATTAAAAAAGAAGAAAGAGCTAAAATAAAAAACCTAACTGCACACCTAGAGGAATTAGAAAAAGAACAACAAACTAATCCAAAAGCAGGTAGAAGGAAGGAAATAACAAAGATAAGAGCAGAGCTAAATGAAATTGAAAATGAGAAAGCACTAGAAAAAATAAAACCAAAATCTGGTTGAGAAGATTAATAAAATTGAAAAACTCTTAGCTTGACTAACAGAAAAAAAGAGAGAATATGCAAAAACATAAAATAAGAAATGAAGAAGGGGTTATCACTACTGATCCCACAGAAGTAAAGAGTATCAAAAGAGGAGAATGAAAAATTGTATGCCAACAAGATGGATAACTTGAGTGTTCTAGAAACACTCAAGCAGCCTATATTGACAAAAGAAATGGATGAACTCAACAGACGAATCACAAGTAATGAGATTGAATTAGTCATCAAAAACCTCCAGAGAAGAAACAAGGACCAGATGGCATCACAGGTGAATTCTACCAATCATTCCAGAAAGAACTAACACCAATACTGCTTTAATTCTTCCAAAAAACAGAAGTGGAGGGAACATTGCCCAATTTATTCTATGATGCAAACATCACCCTAATATCAAAGTTACATAAAGATGCCACAAGAAAGGAAAACTACAGATCAATCTCTCTAATGAACCTGAATGCTAAAATCCTGAACAAAATACTTGCCAAGTGTATTAAACAACACATCAAATGAATTATACAGCATGAGCAAGTGGGTTCATTTCTGGTATGCAAGGATGGTTCAACATAAGAAAATCAAACAATGTAATACATCACATTCACAGAATGGAAGAAAAAATTCACACAATCATCTCTATTTATGCAGAAAAAGCATTTGACAAAATACAGCACCCTTTAAAAACACCTCAAAAAATAGGAATAGAAGGAAACTTCCTCAACATGATAAAGGGTATATATGAAAAACCCACAGAGTCTCATATTTGACTTTGGAATGCTAAAGGCTTTCCCTCTAGGTTCTGGAACAAGACAAGGATGCCCACTGTCACCACTCTTATTTAACATTGTGTTAGAAGTACTTGCTCAAGCACTTAGCCAAGAAAAAGATATAAAGCCATCCAAATTGGAAAGGAGAAGTAAAAATTTCACTATTTGCAGATAACATGATCTGATACATAGAAAGTCCTGAGAAATCTACAACAAAGCTTCTAGCGCTGATAAATGAGTTCAGTAAAGTGGCAGGATATCCACACGCCAAAATCAGTAGCATTTCTATACATCAATAATGAGCAATCTGAGGAGGAAATGAAGAAAAAAACTCCATTTACAATAGTAACTAAAAGAGTCAAACACTTACGAATAAATTTAACTAAAGATGTAAAGGACTTGTACACAATATTGTTAAAGGAAATCAAAGAAAACCTAAATAAATGGAAGAGTATTCCCTGTTCATGGATTGGAAGTATAAACATCTTTAAGATGTCTGTCCTACCCAAATTAATTTACAGATTTAATGCAATTCCAATAAAGATTACAATGGCATTTTTTACTGAATTGGAAAAGCAAATTATGAAATTTATTTGGAAGGGCAAGAGGATCCAAATAGAGGATCCAGAGACATATTGAAAAAGAAAAACGAAATTGGAAGAATCACATTACCTGACTTTAAAACATACAACAAAGCTACAGTGGTCAAAACTGCATGATATTGGCACAAGCATAGATAATCTGACCAATGGAAAAGAATCAAGAATTCTGATATAGACCATCACGTATATGGTCAACTGATACTCAACAAAGCCACCAAGCCCACTCAACTGGGAGAGAATGGCCTCTTCAACAAATGGTGCTTGGAGAACTGGATATCCAAATCCAAAAGCATGAGAGAGGATCACAATCTTTTGCCCTATACAAAAATTAACTCAAGATGGATCAAAGACTTAAACATAAGAGCCCAGACCATAAAACTCCTAGAAGATAATGTAGGGAAGCACCTATGAGATCTTGCAGTAGGAATTGGTTTCATAAACTTTACAACCAAAGCATGAGCAATGAAAGAAAAAATAGATAAATGGGACCTCCCTAAAATTACAAACTTTTGCACTTCAAAATAGTTTGCCAAGAAAGTAAAAAGACAGCCTACTCAATGGAAAAATATATTTGGTAACCATCTAGCCGATAAAGACCAAATACCCAGCATATATAAAGAAATCCTACATATCAAAAATAAAAAGACAATTTTAAAAATGGGCAAGAGATTTGAATAGACACTTCACCACAGGAGAAATGCAAATGGCTAAAATTCACATGAAAATATGCTCAACATCACTAGCTATAAGATAAATGAAAATCAAAACTACAATGAGACATCATATTACACCCATTAGACTGGTGACTATTAAAAAAAGCGAGGGCTACAAGTGTTGGAAAGGATGTGGAGGAAAGGGAACACTTATCCACTGCTGGTGGAAATGTAGAATGGTGCACCCATTATGGAGGATAGTTTGGTGGTTCCTCAGGAAGCTAACTATAGAACTGCCATATGATCCAACAATCTCACTGCTTGGTTTATACCCAGAAGAAATGAAAGCAGGGACACTAATAGATATATGCACACCAACGTTCATAACAGCATTATTCACTATTGCCAAAAGTTGGAAGCAACCCAAATGTCCATCAACAGATGAATAGGTAAGCAAAATATGGTACATACTTACAAAGGAATATTACTCACCTGTAAGAAGGAATTTAGTATTAACACATGGGATAACATAGATGACTCTTGAAGACTTATGTTAAGTGAAGTAAGCCAGGCACTGAAGGACAAATATTATATGACCTCGCTGATATGACTTAAGCAAATTGAGTAGATTCACAGAGGTAGAGTCTGGAAGACAGGTTTACAGGAGACAGAAAGGAAGTAGTGGGTGGTGAGCCAGTGCCCATCTTGGCAAAATCTGTGATAAGGTGGAAGGGGTGATTGGGCGGTGGATGGGTGTGAGAGTGGTGTACTGATGTGGTTGGGCTCAGCGGTGCTGGTCTGTGAAGGGGAGTAGGGTGTGGGGTTGGATTGGACTATACATGGAACTGAGGGGAGGGTTGGTGGAAGGAGCAGGTGAACTCTAGGGATTTGCAGGTCTGTGGTTGAAACTACGATGTTAGGAATTCTCTTTTGGCAAACATGGCAGTAGATGGTTACTGGGGTAGGGCATTGGGTTTGGGGCGATATACTGGATAGGGCACACTTGGGGCATGATTCTATAGAATATGTAAGTGTTCATCTTGTCATAGTGTGTTATCTCAGTGGGTGGAGAGCCACACAATAAATAAGAAAATATTAAACTCACACCCTGGGGAAAGCTGCTATGTTCTCAATTACAGGGTCAAAAATCTCCCACAAACATAAGCAGTGCTTAATAA
The DNA here is from genome assembly GCA_026826555.1 of Tolypeutes matacus. Lineage (NCBI taxonomy): Eukaryota > Metazoa > Chordata > Mammalia > Cingulata > Chlamyphoridae > Tolypeutes > Tolypeutes matacus. The sequence goes on along the minus strand of JAKSZT010031534.1, from coordinate 1,876,137 downwards.
AAGAAAACAGGAAAATATGTCAAGCCCTCAATATTATTGCAGGTAACTAAGAATCTTATTTTTCAAAAATTGAAACTTAGTAGTTTCCATAGTTTCCGAGGGGAAGGGGAGGGAAGAATAGAATAAGTGGAACATAGGGCATTTTTAGGGAATTAGAATTGTTCTGCATGATCTTACAATAATGGATACAGACCATTTTAAATTTTGTCAAAACCTATGAAAGTGTATGGTCCAAAATGTAATCCATAATGAAAACCATTGACAATGGTTAGTAACAATGCTTCAATATTTATACATCAATTGTAACAAATGTGCCATCCACATGTAAATTGTTATAAATAAGGGAGAGTGGAAAAAGGAAGAGAGTTGGGTATATGGGAATCCCTATATTTTTATGTGACATTTCTGTAACCTAAAGCTTCTTTGAAGATAAAATGGCAAAAATAACACTTTGGGGGAACATACGGAAGAAATTGTCACTATACATACAAAACAACAGATCTTAAAGTGATGAAAGATACAACGTATAAAAAAATTTATATTATTTCAATTAAAATTTTTTTTTGTATTTTATTTGTTACTTTTAAAATTGTTATTTCCTTTTCTTAGTAATTTTATTTGGTTATTTTGTTGGCTTCGTTTTTGGAGAGGTTTTGGATCACAGAAGGGTCACAACTATGGCAGAGGAGAATCACTGGTGTGTGGTGTCAGTGATGGGGGAATGTGTGGGGAGGGGTGCACCTGGGGCATGCCTCTAAGGCATATGAATGTGTTCAAGTTTTCATGGGATGTTGTCTTAGTGGGTGGAGACCCACACAATAACCGAAAAAATATTGAATTTCCATCCTGGAAGTCCTGCTACATCCTCTAATAGAATGGCAAGAAGCCCCCAAGTATGAGGGCAGTGCCTAGTGAAGGAAGACAGACCATTGTGCCAGGTCCTTGATATTGATGATTATACTTATGAATGTTTTCTTTTGAAATTAAATCTTAGCCTAGTATTATATATTGCTTAAGAGTTTCATCCTGAAAGCCTCCTTGTTGCTCAAATGTGGCCTCTCTCTAAGCCAAACTCAGTATATAAATGCACTACCTTCCCCCCCTTCCCCACCCCGGCATGGGACATGACTCCTGGGGATGAGCCTCCCTGGCACCAAATGATTATTGCCAAGAGCCAACTAAAAACCAGAAAAAGACCTTGACCAAAATAGGGAAATATTAAATACAAATGAGTTTTTATGGCTAAGAGATTTCAAAGTGAATCAGGAGGTCATTCCAGAGGTTATGCTTATGCATGTCTCAGCACGATCTCATTGACTGTTACAGTAAACAGTGCCTCAAACAGTGTGGCTCCTGATGGCTCTAGAGACATCCAGAAACTATAAGCAGGGCAGACAATCTCAGGAACTTGGCACCCTGTCACTGGGCCTTATTTGGGAATTTATACTCCCCAGTGTAACATAGTTAGACTCATTTGTAGTTTCTCTACACATGGCTCTTCTGCCTCTTTCATTTGAACCTATAATTAGCAGTATTCTTGTTAAGTATATGTCTCAGAGACTTAAATATTTGTTCTGTTCTTTCTCCAGTTTACCCCTGAATCTCAGCACAGTTGTGGCACCTACTCTCCAATTCATTGGACTCACCTAGGACAACTAACAAGGAGATGATGATGGACAATGCCTGTCCCAAGGAACAGAAAGTGTCTGCAACTGCAAGCAAGTTAGTTCCATCCATCTACCACATGGGATCTAAGCCCCTTCTCAATTAGAAACAGAGTGGGTATCACCATCCCATTATTCTCAAGACTGGGGAATGAACAATGGACTAAAGTAGAATTATTATTATTCTATTATAGACTTTTTATTATTCTAGCAATGGAAGAACTTTTATCATTGATATAAAGGTAGTGGTCACCAGAGGTTCTAGGGGGAGGAATAGGCAAGAATAGGTGTAATATGAGGGTATTTTTGGGACACTGGAATTGTCCTGCATGACATTGTAATGATGGATACAGGCAATTTTGTTATTTTGTCATAACCTACAAAATTGTGCAGGATAGAGTGTAAATTATAATATAAACTATAGTCCACAATTAATAGCAATGCTTCAATATGTGTTCATCAATTTTAAAAAATATACCACACTAATGAAGGATGTTGCTAATGTGGGGATGTGTGGGAGGGAGAGGGGCAAATTATTTTTTTAATTTGAAAAAAGAAGCCTATCTTGTTCCTGACTTTAACAAAAATGCTTCCTGTATTTCACTGTTTTTACTGTATAATATTTCAAAATATATACATATATATATTTCAAATACTATATACACATATACAGAATCTCAAACAAATACTTCTTATCTGTTTACATAGTTTCCATTTAATCCTATTTTATTCAGAATGGCTGCTGGATTTTAATAAATGCTTTTGCAGAATCTTTTATATGATGACATTTTTTTCTCTTTCCAAATGTCATATTATACTTACATTCAATTCTGTGTTGGCAAATGTTTAACCAGCTTGGGGCACAGGGTGGCAGGGGTGCAGTTAGGGGGAAATGATTTGTAGCCTTTGCTGATTTTCACAGTGTATTTACTCCCATCATGGCTCATTTCAAGCTACTGATGTGTTATTGGATGCAGAGTTGGGAAGAGATGTGTACAATCAGCTCACAAGCCAGTATAAGCAAGTTCCAGAATACCACTGTGCAACATTCCTGGGACAACCTTCCTAAGTAGTAGTAGTAATGATTTAAAACTTAGCTGGAGAGGTTGGTGGGCCACACTGTGGGAGATGTTTGTGTGGGATGTGGTGGGAGGTGTGGGAGGTGGGCAACATGGGAATCCCAGTGGGTTCCATGTAATATTTTAGGTAATCTAAGCACCTCTTAAAATAAATGTATATATATATATATAAATAACATTTTTGTAAGCAAATACACATATATGCATATATATTTATATATCATTTTGCAAATGTTGTATGTATTGTGAGAATTTTGATTTTTACCCATAATAAAAAAAAAAAAAAAAAAAAGAACAACTGAAATGGAAAAAAAAAAAAAACAAACCTTAGCTGGATACAATTTGATAACTTTTTATTTAAAATTTCTCAATCTACATTTATAAATATAATAGGTTTACTTTTTTTCTGGGGCTATATTTTTCAAGTTTTGGCATGAGGGTGTTTACAACCCAACTCCTGAAGGGCATGAGTTGGTGTGGCTGCAAGACCAAAGAACACACCTGGTACTTAGTCAAGCATAAGCTTTATTGGGACTTATGGACAGGAGAGGCTCCCTGATGGCAGAAGTTCAGAGAATGAAGATAGTACTCTGCAAAAAGATGGGAAAATGAGGGGTGATATATAAGGGTTTTCAGAACAAGGACATTCCATAGGGTATGAGAACAGAGTTTCTGCTGAGGTCATGTAAAGCATACATATGGGGTCTGGGGATGTTTTCACTATGCTCATAGGAAGCAAGTTTACCAAGGATGTTTGCTGCTTTGGGAAGATTATAGTTCATGATAACATCTATGCATTCTGTCCCCTCTGGGGAGGGTTGTTAACCTTTAACTTACATCTAGGTCAACCAGGTGGCTATGTGCTGAGGACTTGGAGGGGTCCTATGTCTCCACAATCCATCCCCATGTAGAGGCCTATGTTGACCATAGGACAAGCATGGCATCCACCTTCCACAGCAACAGTATAAAAGACAACAGCTAAAGCCATTATGTGTCTTTCAGTGACAATTGCAGTTCCACCTGGCACAAAAACGGCCAATGGGTAGAATCACCAGGGGGCGTGCTTTACTCTATATCTAGCGTTGATAGTAAAATTACACAACTCAGGGGGTAACCATGCCACACCATGGATTCCCTCTTGTCATTCCATGCAGACAGGAGTGATGTACTTTATGGTTACAGACTCAGCTGTTAACCATGTTAAACCATTATATACAGCATATCCTAATAAAGGCCTGGCCTTATTCACCTGTTCCCTTACAAGGAAAAAATATAATTATGAGTCTCATTGAAAGGTGGCAGCTGAATTTCAGTCTTAAATGAGAAGGTCTTGTTCCAAACTTGTCGATGGGTCATATTGTGCCATGCCAGCAAGGTGTTCCACACTGTCCAATGTGCAGGAGTTATGGTGAAAGGAAGGCCAGTAGCACCCAAGGATGGTAAGTGTGTGCAAACCCAACATTGGGTTCTATTGTGGGCATGAGTTACTGCTGAAGCCCACTATAGAGAGTTATTGGCTAGGGCACTATGGGTGAGAAGAAAGATGTTTGTGGGGAACAATAAGGGACAGATTGTGCTGGTCTAACAGTATATAAGCAACATTTCCATTAGTAGATAACAAAGTAGTCTGGGACTTTCAAACTGGACCTTGTGACCAGGGTCTTTGCTGGGCTTTATTCTGACCAGCTGCCTTCCCTATTTCCTATACTAACCTGCCTCAACTTCCCTCCCAGGGAGTTTACACCTTTATTCTTAAGGGGGAGCTAAAGGGCAGTGGTCATTCTTCTGTAGCTGCTTACTGCTGGTTATGGGCAGTAGACTCTGCCTGATGAGGTGTGAAACTCTCTGGCACTTTTATTGAGGTTGAGGAAAGATGGGTCCGGAACCATGGTTGAAACTGGATGAAATCCCCACATAACTAATACCTTGTCCTAGAAGGCGTTGATTCTGGAAAAAATAATTTTGAAGGTACATGGTCTTACTAAAAGAATAAAGAAAATGGTGGTAAGCAGCCCCAAAAAGGGGGCCAGCCACGATATACTGGACCATGAGAATGAGAAAGGCCAGGTGCTTCCAGAGGCTACATCCTCCTGAAGCTGATGGGCTTGATCTTGTAAGTTTCAAATGCTGACTAGGAAACTGCCACCCCCAGTTCCCACAGTGGTGGTTATGCCTAAGACAGATAGGAAAAGTATAAGGAGAGGCACTGCCCTAGACATAAACTCACAAAGACAATATAGGCAACAACAAGATAAGCATATGGCGAGCAAAATAAAGACAATACTTAAGAGAGCCATTCTTTTATCTTATAGGCATGTTCATTAATTACTTAGAAATTGAATTAAGTTTACAAAGACTTTTAATATGTTCAATATCCTTATGCATATAATCTAGAATAGAAGAGATATTATTATATTCATTAGGTATATAGGTACAGCACTTAATACTAATCAATGCACTAATCAATGCAGAAGTTCCTCTTTGAGCTGCAGTTAATAGATCTAAGCTCCAGGTTTGCAATACATACATGCTGTCTGTCTCTCCATGGGAGCAGGCCTAATGCCAATTGTGTCTGTTTAGGTTCTACTCACATTACTCTGGTAATTATTGCTCCACTTGGTATACCCTTCACACAGCCAGCATGCTGCAGCACCACTGATCCTAGAGAGAGGTGCCAGTGTTTCATTGGCCTGTGCATAGCGCCCTTCAGCACTATGAAACAGAGCCAGTTTGGAGGCAATGTCCATTGTAAATGTGGCCATATTGAGCCACTGCCAGCTGCTGCAGGAGTCCAAAACAGCAACATATTTTCCATTCATTTCAGGAGCCATGTCCAGAGAAGTGGTATATCCTTTTATTATTTTAGGTGTTGTAGTGACCAACCTAGCCAATAGCTCAAATGGAGAGGCATATGCAGGGTACTGGAGGCCTGGTTTGAATGCACAAGAGAGTTTGACAATAATGAAGTTTATCTCTTAATATTTACACACTTTCTAAATACTTCCAGTGCAGTTTATAACATATTAAATGAACTTAACTATTGTTAGTACTTGACTTTTTACTTCTACATCTTTACCATGATTATGTTAATTATCAGGTATTTTACTTTAGCAGTATAGGGAAAACTACTTTCTCCATTATTTTATGAAAATCTGCGATTCCCAGTGGAATCAAGATTATCTTCCCCCTACCACCACTTTAATATGCAGATTGAGGTGGCCTCTGACAGGTTTCCCTGTTATGCAGTCACTTTTTGTTATCAACATCAAATCCGGTTTCTATTTAATAATGACTTCCTGGAATTAGCCCTTTAAGTACTTTACTTTAGACAATGCTTTTTCAAACTTCTTATAATTAACCATAAGTTACTTTTTGTTATTAATATTAACTTCTAGATTTCTACTTAATAATGATTTCTCAGAATCAGAGTATAATTGTTCAGTTTAGAAAATATTTTTACAAACTTCCCATAAGCATCCATAACCACATAGACTAGTTACTTCATCTCAAGACAAATTTTGCCTTTACAAAACACATTCCCTTACGTAATTCTACCTTCTACAATACCTTCTACAACTTTCTGTATTCATTCAAGCCTTGTCTTACATATTTCCACCCTGATTTTACGAAAACCAGCCATCTTATCTTAGGACAAAACACATTCCCTTAAACAAACTTAACAAACTTTATTCGGCATTCACTTCCACAAACGTTTTATTCCTTTCTATATCCATTTAAGTCTCTTATCCCTCATTCTGTTCTGTAAAGGAAAAAAAAACTATCCATTTCAATTTAGGCAAAAACAATTTTTTAAAAAGAGTTTTGTAATAATTTCATTAGCCTAAAACTTACAATTCTCATCATCTTAAAGATTTAACACATACAATGCTAATTTATCTTATTAGTATCCTATAAACCTAGGGAGATTACACATAAGCTAAGTAAAATTGAAACCATTATAATTTATATAAGAAATGTTCTTATTTCTTCCTTCCTCTACAGGAGCTAAAACCTCTTTTTCTTTAGTAAAATTCTAAAATTGTTAATAACCTTAAAAGCATATTGACTGCCAGGTTCTGGAATATATTATAATTGTTTAATCTGTTTAATCATAATTTAGAAAAAATCTTTCTATAGCTTTCAAGGACTTTTTCTTTACTTTTCTAAAATTTGGCCATTGGATTATTACTGTCATATCAAAAGCTGTTATAATTTAATTGGGGAATTACAGGACATACTATATAAAACAACATTTATTCTGTAATATCCTCTCTGTCCCTATTATTTTAATTTCTAGACCTAGTAGACAGAATTCTATGCTACACTCACATCTCCCCTATCTTTCCACACCCAGCCATCCCCTTATTTTCCTCAAATGGTTTTAATGATTCACTAGAATTCAGTCAAGGTTAGGAGAAGACCCTGGGGCATGATAGGCTATAGAAAGATTGTGGAAGAACTCAGGATAAACTTTTTAGTTTCTTTCCTTTAAATAGTTTCTTTATTCAGATTTTATGTGACTTTCTATCCTGTTTGGCTTCTCCAATTTGGGCTTCAGGAGCACTCATTTACCTATATAAGCACCCATTTAATTTTTAGCAATTCAAATAGAGCTCTTTTAAGAATTTTCATTTGTTAATTTAATATTAACATCCAGAGGTATGAAAATATACACTGTACAAAGAGACAAATGCAAAAAGAATTAAGACACAAGAACAGAAACATAAAACTCACTAATTTGACTCATAATTCTCACTCCTTTGCTATGGCTGTGTCCAAGCTCTCCATCATTTCACGTCTCTGATTTTTACTGCTTTTAAAGATCTCCTCTGGAATCAGTGTTACCTTTAAAATGCAAGCTCATTCTTGGAAACACTTTTATTAGTAACCAAAAACCAGTTAGGAATACTTGAGCAGAATAAATGCAGTTAAGCACTAATTTAGCAGTTTAGACAGACATTTTACACTTATATATTCTGGATTACTCTTCAGGAATACACTTAGACAGACTTGAAGTTCAGGAATAAGCTGTTATTCAAAACTAAAAGTTCTTTTTAACACCTTGATAAGAATTCTGATCGAAATAAAATGTGAGAAAGATTGTGGGAAGATGGCATCAGATTAGGCAGGCAAGGCTCAGCTCTCTCACAAAAATAATGGCAAAAGAGCCAAAAGCTTTTGAGGGACCTGCTTTGGAAGACAGCAGACCAGGACAGTGCTTCACAATTCCCAGGAGGGTGAGGGACAGAGAGATGAAGACCCCAAAACAACAAAATGTGAGTTACTAAACTTCCCAGCCACTGGGAAGGGCTCCCCAGTGAATAAAACCCCTGGCTCATTGCAGCTGACTGAGGGGAGCAGACATCTTCCTCTCTGTCAGCTGTTACAAGGGAAAAGGGAAGGGGAGTCAGTGGGCTTTTCTTCAGTGAATTCAGCCAGCAGAGCCCACTTTGAATATTGGCTCTGGCTAGACCAAAACAAAGGAAAACGGAGATACACCTCCACGGAAAGATGTGTCAAAGAGCGCCATCTCCTGGCCGATCTGGAAACTGCATGGACAAAAACTGCACTCTCTTTATCCAACCCCTGGGAGAAAATCTGTGCCCCACTAGTGAGTCCCTGGCTCAATATTGAAAATTTAAGCTGGGCAATTTTAAAGGCTGAGAATAAGTTGAACCAAATATCAAAGAAGAGCTTTGGAAAAATAATAATAGGCAAGAGAGAGAAATTGGCCATGAGAGTAAATTCACCAACATATTCAGATGCCTAGACATCAAAAAATTACAAGCCATACTAGGAAACAGGAAAAGATGGCCCAGCCAAAGGAACAGACCAAATATCTTGAACAGACCTTATGGGAATGAAAGACGTGATAGATGAGATTAAAAACACATTAGAGATGGAAGCGGCTGTGGCTTGATTAGTTGGGCTCCCGTTTACCATATGGGAGGTCCTGGGTTCAATTCCTGGAGCCTCCTGGTGAAGGCAAGCCGGCCCACGCAGCGTGTTGAACTGACGCAACAGAGACAAGCAGATACAGAAAAATGCAAAGCAAATGGACACAGCGAGCACAAGCAGTGTGGGGGGGGGGGAGGGAAAAAAAAAGTAAAAAAAAACTTTAAAAAAAAACCAAAACATTAGAGGCACATAAGAGCAGATTTGAATGGCTTGAAGACAAAATTAGTGATTTTAAAGACAGAACATCTGAACTGGAAAAGACAGAAGAGAAAGAGAAGAGGATGGAAAAATTGAACGGAGTCTCATGGAACTGAATGACAATGAAAAACGCACAAACATTCACATTATTGGTGTCCCAGAAGGAGAAGAAAATGGAAAGGGGACAGAAAGAATATTTGAGGAGATAATGGCCAAAAACTTCACAACCCTTATGAAGGACATAAATATCAATATCCAAGAAGGATAATGCACCCCAAATAGAATAAATCTGAATAGACCTACTCTGAGACACCTATTCAGAATGACAAATATCAGAGATAAAGAGAAGATTCTGAAAGCAGCAAGAGAAAAGCAAAGCATCACATACAAGTGAAACTCGGTAAGATTAAGTGCCAACCTCTCATCAGAAACCATGGAGGAGAGAAAAAAAAAATGGTATGATGTATTTAAGGTACTGAAAGAGAAAAATTTCCAGTATTCTGTATCCAGCAAAGCTGTCCTTCAAAAATGAGGGTGAGTTCAAAGTCTTCAAAAACAAAAATTGATAGAATATATTACCAAAGGACCAGATTTGCAAGAGATACTAAAGGGGGTGCTGCAGCCTGAAAGGATAAAACAAGGGCAAGAGATTTGGAGAAGAGTTTAGAAATGAAGATTATTAGGAAGGGTAAACTAAAGGATAAGAAGACAGACAATAGAACAATATGATAACAGAGAGCCAAAGGACAAAATGGATGAAACAATTCGAAGTTTTCAAGTAGCCCTTCACATCTATCCAATGAACCCTGAAACATGGAAAGAAGACCGTTTGGGGGCAAGAACACTCCAAGAGCAGCAAAAAGTGGCACAGATGATTAAAAAGAGTGAATCATTAGCTGAAGTAACAGATTTCTCACCAAAGTCAATTCCTAACTATGACATTGAAAGTGATGAGATTGTTGTTGTTTGTGCAGCTATTGCTGAGAAACAAGACAGCTTCAACAAATAAGACAGTGGTTATTGTGCCTGCTTCTGGGACTGTAGAGACTGTAACTGAGAAGGAAGATGGTGCTCCAACACCAGATGGCTTTTATCAAAGCCCACTGAAGAAAAATGCATAGCATGAATTATTTGAATCCGTCTTTTTGATTATCATTTAAAGTTTTAGACATAGGGACATTTATTCTGGAGAAACAGGGCAAAACTCCTGTTTGTAAGATAAATCTTTCAGATGAAGCATACAAATCTAAATGGTAGCATTATTGTATAGTGTTTGGACTGTGCTTTGATAAGTTTATGGTTTATAGTTAAGATTAGAATTCTAAACAAAATGTTTTTAATGTATAAATTTAGTTTAATCCAAACATACGATGGATTATTTTTTAAAGACAATTTGCACAGCAAATTCTTGAATAGTAAATAACTTGGTCAGTGTTATTAAGATGTTGACTCATTGACTTTTTATGCTAAATGAAATAAGTGATTGCCTTCTCTCCTAGAAATATACTGCTGTTACTATTCGCTCTGTTTTCCTTGCTTCTGTTGAGTAAGTTTGTCACAAGGCATAAATGTTTTTAATATTCATTTTGGTTCAAATTTATGGTTTTGTTATATGTGGAATCTTTGAAAGTCCGGCCAAAAATGCAAATGTGAACATTCTGAAGTTTCTTTTAATTCTGATTTATGTTTAAGTTTTTGGCTTTAAAAAGGTAATAGCATTGGTAGTTGCTTCCTTCAGTATTTGTTAAAGGTGTGAAGTACTGACAAATGTCATAATGATGGTTTTATTTCTTGTTATTCTATACCACAAGTGAGTCATTTTTTAAATGTTCATTTTTTTATTTTGTTTTTTTTTAATGAGTGGCTTTTACAGATACATCATAATATATTATACTGCTACATTAAAAAATAGGGATGATGTGGGAGAGGGAGGGGGTATAAGGGAATCCATCTTACTTTTGATGTAACTTTTCTGTAATCTAAAAGTTCTTTAAAAATAAAGTTTATTATATTTTTTAAAAACACATTAAAGGCACATAAGAGCAGATTTGAATTGCTTGAATACAGAATTAGTGATTTTGAAGACAGAACATCTGAACCGGAAAAGACAGGAGAACAGAAAGAGATGGGAAAAATGGAACAGGGTCTCAGAGAATTGAATGACAGTGGAAAATACAGAAACATGTGTATTATCATTGTCCCAAAAGGAAAAGAAAAGGGAAAAGGGGCAGAAAGAATATTTGAGGAAATAATGAATGAAAACCTCCCAACCCTTATGAAAGACGTAAATATCAATATCCAAAGACAATGCACCCCAAACAGAATAAACCGAATAGACCTACCCCGAGACACCTACTATTCAGAATGACAAATATCAGAGATAAAGAGAACATTCTGAAAGGAGCAAGAGAAAAGCAAAGCATCACATACAAGGGAATGTCAATAAGATTAAGTGCTGACCTCTCATCAGAAACCATGGAGGCGAAAAGAAAGTGGTATGATGTATTTAAGGTACTAAAAGAGAAAAACTGCCAGCCAAGAATTCTGTATCCAGCAAAGCTGTCCTTCAGAAATGAAGGGAAGTTCAAAGACTTCACAGACAAACAAAAATTGATAGAATGTTACCAAAAGACCAGAATTACAAGAGATACTAAAGGGAGTGCTGCAGCCTGAAAGGAATAAAACAAGGGTGAGAGACTTGGAGAAGAGTTTAGAAATGAAGATTATTAGAAAGGGGAAATTTAAGGGGAAAAAGAGAGACAACAGTATGACATGAAAACAGAAAGCTAAAGGTCAAAATGGATGAAGTAAGAACTGCCTTTACAGTAATAACATTGAATATTAATGGCTCAAACTACCCAATCAAAAGACATAGACTGATAGAATGGATAAAAATTATGAGTCATCTATATGATGTCTACAAGAGACTCACCTCAGACATAAGGACACAACGAGGTTAAAAGTGAAAGGCTGGAAAAAGATATTCCTTGCAAATAGTAAACAAAAAAGAGGTGGAGAAGTGATACTAATATCAGACAAAATAGATTTTAAATGCAAAACTGTTATAAGGGCTGAAGAAGGTCATTATATATTAATAAAAGGGACAATTCAGCAAGAAGAAATAACTATACAAAATATGTATGCACCTAAAGTGAATGCCACAAGATACATGAGGCACACGCTGGCAAAACTGAAGGGAGAAATAGATGTCTCTACAATAATAGTTGGAGACTTCAATACACCACTCTCAGTATTGGATAGAACATCTGGACAGAGGATAAAGAAACAGAGAACTTGAATAATATGATAAATTAACTAGACCTAACAGACATCTATAGAGCATTGCACCCCAAAACAGCAGTATATACATTCTTTTCAAGTGTTCATTGATACTTCTCCAAGATAGACCATATGTTGGGTCACAAAACAAGTCTCAATAAATTTAAAAAGATTAAAATTATACAAAACACTTTCTCTGATCATAACAGAATGAAGGTGGAAATCAATAAAGGACAGAAAAATGGAAAATTCATAAATATATTGAGATTAAACAACACACTCAAATAATCAGTGGGTCAAAGAAGAAATTGCAAGAGAATTCAGCAAATATCTTGAGACCAATCAAAATGAGGACAGGATATATCAAAACCTACGGGACACAGCAAAGGCAGTAACTGAGAGGGAAATTTATAGTCCCAAAAATGCCCCAAAATTACATCTATTTTTCCCTCTCTTTCCCCTCAGAACCTCCAGCAGCCACTGCCTCCACATCCATGATAAAAGTTCTTCCATTGCTAGGATCACAAGAAATCTACATTAGAATAACTAAGATCATATGGTATGTGAATGTATCTCAATAAAACTGCTTAATAAACAAATAAATAATTGTGCAAAAATAGCCAGAAATAGCAGCTATGTACAGCAGAGGAAATATAGAGAGATTGAGAGGTGAGGAATTTTCTTGTCTGCTTGTCTCTTTTTTGTTTACTATTATTTTTGAAATAATAAAAATGTTCTAATAATGATTGAAGTGATGAATGCACAACTATGTGATTATACCAAATAGCATTGATTGTACACTTTGGATGAATTGTTTTACTAATATGTATCAATAAAACTGATTTGTTTTAAAAAATTGAATGTGAATAAAACTTAAAACATTGTCAAAATAGCATTCCATTAAACTCTTCCAGTTTACAGTTTTACAATATAACTGACCATCAACTCGGTGCAGGCGATCGGTTAAGGAATCTTGCATCTCTGCCTGTGGTAGGACTTAGCCCTTTCTAACTTTAACTTTCCTTCTAAGCAGCGCACAGAGGTCTTTACCACTTCTGCTCAGTAGCCACCGCAAGGCTCCTAACAGGGGCCAGGCAATAGCCACCACTATCTGGCAATCTCCCTTTTCCTTATTTAAGTGCAGCTGCTCTGCCACCTGCTGTAGCAGAGCCTGCATACCTACCGGAGTTTTCAGGGCATCCCCATATTATCTTGGCAGTCCCTGCCCGTCCAGGTCAGCCACCCCTCCCCACATGGACGTTATATGCCGTCTGGGATTTGCCCCTCAGACTCTCCTTTCCCTGAGCTCACGCCCACTACTGAGGGTGGTCCTTTGGTCTCCTGGCTGTGGCTTGCCAATTGTTTCAACTCAATTCCTGAAGGGCATGAACTGTTGCGGCCGCAAGACCAAAGAAATACCTGGTACTTAGGTATAAGCTTTATTGGGACTTATGGACAGGAGATACTCTCTGACGCCAGTAGTTCAGAGAATGAAGATAGCGCGCCGCAAAGAGATGAGAAAATGAGGGGTGATATATAAAGGGTTTCAAAATAAGGACATTCTATAGGGTATAAGAGCAAAGTTTCTTCTAGGGTCACGTGAAACATACATAGGGAGTCTGGTGATGTTTTCACTATGCTCCTTTCATTACTATATTTACCAAGGATGCTGAATGCTTTGGGAATATTAGTTTATGATACCAACTATGCATCATTCTCTCCCCTCTGGGGAGGGTTGTCAACCTTTAACTTATGTCTAGGTCATGCAGGCGGCTATGTGCTGAAGTCCTGGGGAGGGGGGGCTGGGTCCCCACAGAGGGTTATACCCTTCGTGAAAATAAATTAGGAAGGCTTCCATCTTTTTCCATCTATTTCTCTAGAATAGTTTAATTATTGTGCTAGTCATCTACTTATTGAAGGTTTGATGGAATTCCCATGTAAAACTACTTGAGTGTTGTGCCTTATATAGTGGCAGACATTTGATGCTTTCCATTTCTTCTATGATTATTGGTATTTTCATATTCTTTTACCTTAACTGCTAAAAATATATACATTATAGTCATATCTTCCTTCCCATACCATATATCTATGCCTATATGTATATATATTTTTCTTTCTCCCCCTTTATCAGGGTTGGCAAGTGTTAGTCTATTCTTTTTCAAATAATCAACTTGTGCTTTTAAAATTAAGCAGTTTTGAAAGAGCTGTTCACTAATTCATTAATTTCCATTCAAAACTTTAAATTTTCTTTTTCTAACATCCGGAGTTGAATACCTACTTCATTTCAATTTCAGTTTCCATCTTTCTTGTTCAATAATAAGGAAAAATATTTTGCTATTACAATTCTCATGAGGTCCATTTATTTAACAAACATTTATTGAACAACTACTATGCTCTAGGGTCTAGTCCATGGATGGGAAAACTACAGTCCACCAATCTGATTTGCAGTCTGTTTTTATACAGCCTGTGAGTTAAGAATGACTTTACATTTCTAAAGAGGTGCAAAGAATATGCTACAGAGACCATATATGGTCTGCAAAACCTAAACTATTTGTGGCCCTTTACAAAAATAATTTGTGAATCTCTGGCTTAGTCTAATAGCAGTAGAGATGCCTAGACAATTAAAATTAACCGTTAGGTGCCAGAACCCTTCAATTCCAGAGCTCAGAGCTTTACTAATTTCAGTCTTAATCCTCTTCCTCCACTGTAGTGGTTCTCAAACGTTTTGGGTGGTGTGTGTGTGTGTGTTTAAGGATCATTACTTCACCACCACCATTTTCAATAGTTTACAATCTTTTGAAGGTAATTTCAAGTTGTCAATACAAATTAAGGGTAAGGATCTTCCCTTCTTGTTTTCAAGATAAAAAGCAGACTAATCATGCCTTTTGTATTTCTTTGGTCATGTTAGAAGTGGTATCAACTTTGATATTAAGGTGATAAATAGCAAGAGACTCAGAAATGCTGCAATCTGGCCTTAGCCCAACTAAACCTACCATTAAATTTCTGAGGGAGATGCATAAACGAGCCAATGGCAAAGGAGATTTAGTGTTTCCTGGAATTATGCTTGTATACCCAATACCAGGCTCTCTGGGAATCCCTCCACCCACCGCTTTGTCACAAGGAGTTTAGCCAAAAGGCCTAATGAGGCTTTTCCTTATACCCAATGTTCTAACCAGTCACCCTGCATAACTCCTTCTAAGGATTCTTGTCAAAAGAGAGTAAGGAAGCCAGCCAGGCCTGCAGCCACGCTTGAGAGGAGTATATCAGAAAAAGCTAGAACAAAGGAGCATGCGCCCTTACCACTTTTGCAGTAAGTTGGACTAGGCTTTTAGGAGTTAGTACTCCCCTTCCTGGCAGCCAAGTGAGACCAGAGGAATTGTGTCTGACTCTGTGTCAAATGGCCTTCTCCTATATTTCCTTACCAATTAGTTCCTCACTGTTAGAGGAAATGGAAAAGAATACCTTCAAAATCTCACCCATTTTGAGGCACTTAACTCATAGTGACAACCCACGTCCCACTTCCCAAACCCCCTCCAAAAAAACACCACGAAACAAAAAAATCCAGCACCACCAAATTGGATCTTTAAATCTATCCCAAAATATTAGTACTGTATACAACTTCAGCCTACAGGATGTATTTTGTCTAAGTACAGTGTTTGAGAACAAGGTTATATATATATATATATATATATATATTTTTTTTTTTACCAGGAGGTCCCGGGGATTGAACCTGGGTCCCTCCATATGGGCGACGGACGCCCAACCATTTGAGCCACATCTGTCCCCCACAAGGTTATATTTTGAGTAGTTATTACTCTCAAAACTGTAAAAAACATATAAAAACTAAATTTGGACCAAAAGACCCTTGGAAATTTAGTTTTTTAAAACGGGAGGCCATCCTACTTTTGGTTGAGCAAGGATATTGCTCTGCTTAATCACACAATACCAAAGAGTCATGCTCTGATTTTACACATTTGAATAAAAGCTGCAGAAAGATCTCTATTACAAATAAACATAATCTAGATTACATATAGCTATGATAATAAAACCAGCACTGGGAATTCCAAAGCAAACAGACACATTTGCACAAGAACTATTGCACTGCACCTATTAGAATGAGAACTGTACCTCAAGTGATCTCTGTAGATTCTTTGCTTGGCATAGCAGGTATACTACATAGACTGAAAATTTCAAATAAACACATCTTGGAGCTGAAATAGAACCATCTAGTTCTGCTTTCTCCCTTCTGAAAAGTCCATAAGACATTCACATTTTATAGATGAGGCAAATCAAAATCACAAAAGTATCAGAATAAATTTTCTCATGTGTTTAGGGCTGAAAGAGCAAAAAGAATAAAATTATTTCTATGAATACATCGGGCAGATGAAACAAAGGAGAAACTTGGACATAGAAATACACTAAGAAATCAGAGTCACGATAAAACCATATAGCTTAAGTATTTAAACAGCTGTGCATAACAAAATACCCACTATAAAACAAAGATGGAGAGGTTGGGTGGAGGAAGAAGAAGTGGATAAAAGGGATTCTCATTTTTATGTAGCAGGTTTTTGGAAGAGATCCATATCCTCAACCTCGATTCTATCCTAATGTTTTGTTTTTTCATCCTACTCTTCTGGAAATAAGCATTTTGGGATACAGATCCTTATTCCTACGGGGACAACAGGACTAACTTAAACATAGAATGAAGATAAACGTCTTTTATTTTTCCCCAAATGCAAAGGAGGATGCATGAGGTTTGATAACAGGGAAAAAAAAAAAAGTCATTTGGTTAATGTGATTGATCAGATCCCCTGCCCTGAGGGGGAGATGGTTTCTTGCAGAATTAGGTGAAGGAGGTGGTTCTGCTCAGCACTCAACAGCGGCCACATCTCCACCTGCAGCGACTTGACGGCTTCGGTGTCCTTTTCGTGCGTCGCCATGACCAAAGACTGGAGCAGCAGAAAGAGCTCCTCGGGAAGCTGGCCACTGCCCTCCGGCCCGTGGCTGTCAAAAGCCTCCCAGGAGTACTTCTCCAGGGTCTGGGCGTGCTCGGGCAACAGCTTGGCGGGCGGTGGTTGCAGGAGCAGCAGCAGCAGCACGCGAGACACCTCGCAGCGGACAAGCACGTCCGAGAAAGCGCCTAGTGCAGCGGGAGCCGGCGCTACGGAGACGGCGTTAGGAGGAAGCAGCGACGGCGCCGTGCCGGGTCCTGGCTGAGGGCCTGGAAGCTGCACCGGCGGCGGCGGCGGCGGCTGCACCGGGTGGCTGCCGTGCTCCCGCGCGAGACTCTGCATGCGCGTAAAGACCGCCAAGGCCCCGTTGTAGTCACGCGCCAGCAACTGGCAGGAGGCGGCCTCGCCGAGCGCCTGCAGCGCGGCCAGAGGCAGCTGAGGCAACTGGAGCTGGGCGGCTCGCTGGAAGTGGCCGGCGGCGGCGGCCGGCTGGCCCAGGTCGCGCAGGGCGGCGGCGAGCTCGAGACAGAGGGCCGCGGCGGCGGCCGGCTGGCCCAGCTCGAGGTGCAGGCGCACGGCGGCGCCCAAGGCGCTGGCGGCGGCCTGCAGCGGCTCTCCGTAGGCGGCGGGGCAGGCCAGGCGCTGGCGCGCATCGCGCTCCTGGAGCAGGAAGAGGCGGGCGGCCTCGGTCAGCGCCAGCGCCTCCCCGGGCGCGTGGAAGAGCGCCTGCTGACAGCGCGCCACGGCCAGCTGACACCAGGCGGCGTACGGGAGGCACTCCTGGGCGCGTAGTTCGCGGCCCAGCTGGCCGAACTGCTCGCCGGCCTCCGCCACATTCGGCTTCCGCAGGAACCGCTTCTTCAGCTTGTTCGACACCAGCCGGTAGCGGACCAGGAAGTCGCCGGCGTCGGACCCCAGGCCTGCACCGCCGCCCAAGCCGGCGCCGGCAGCCGCCATCTTCGCCGCCTTAGCGCTTCCGGCGCGGCCAGCAAATGGCGGAGGAGGCGCAGGCGCAGGCGGGCCGCGACGGGCCTTGCGTCACGATGCGACGCTCCAGAGCGACCCGACGCGCACCAGCGCCAGATCTGTTACCCGGAGAATGCAAATGGCGGGAAGGGGGTGGGGCTTGCCCGACGGGCGCTGTTG